>ML778684.1:963013-990287 GCA_009831015.1 Picea engelmannii
AACTCATCATGGTTTGAGAGTTATGGCCTTATGAAGATGAAGGACCCCCACATGAAGGCTTGAAGCCCCCAAGGTCAAAGAAGTCAAAGTGACCTAAAAAAAGAAATTGTTATTTAAATGATAAAGTAAAGTGACAAATTCAAGGTGGATTATTTAAATAATAAAGAGAAGTGACAAAATCAAGAAATGAAAAGTAAGGTGACAAAATCAAGAAGGAATATTTAAATGATAAAGTATTGGAGAACTTTCTATTTATGGAAAGTGGTTAACCTTAAAATAAGGAAAATAGGTTAAGTGACCTAGAAATGGGTTAAGTGACCTAAAAATGGGTTAAGTGACCTAGAGGATGAAATTATAAATAATATAGCAATGGTATCTTGTAGATCATCCTTTTTGTGGATCAATGGAGAGCTTCTTGTGAGAATATCTTCTGGAGTATTGATGGAGAGCTTCTTGTGAGAGATTCTTGAGAATTTTTGGTGTGGAACACTTGAGAATATTGAATATATATAGGTGAATGAGGTAACCAAAGGATATATAAGCTGAATTTCATAGGGAAGGTGAAGAAAAGAGGGCCGTAATTCAAGGGAGGATAAATTCTTTTCATGATGCTTTCTAAGGTATGTTATTTACAGGTCATCTCACCATTTTTGTAATAAATTATTTTTCTATAATGATTCAGACCATGAGATTGATATTCCATTGAGGAAACATATCAAAGTATCCATGGTAAAAAATTCATCTTGTAGGTCGTTGTATTTTTGGAGATACACTCTGTGGAAAATAGGGTTTGTGGCTAGTCCTAAAACTAGTCTAAAACAAGTGTTTCGGGTAAAAACGTCATAACTTCTTCATAACAGATCCAAATTCAGTGAGACAAATTGTGTTGGTTAGATTACAGTCTGTAGTATGCTATGTAACATTCTTAGATCGGTTCAACAAATATTCTGTGTGGATAATTCTCTACAAGGTCGCTCTCTAGAATAAGCCAGAATTCAACAAAGTATGCTATTTTTTCTATAACTCCTTTTCTGAGAGGTTCCAAGTAGTGAAACCTGGAGGAATTGCATAAAAAAAACTGAAAAAAATTGTGTATAAGTTTCATATATTTATTCATTACATGAAATTCACATATGTGTCAATCTAATGAGTTTGAATGAAGCCTGTGTCCATGATCCTTTCTCGACACCCTTCACAGACGAGGTGCTAAAAAATGTTGGTAGTCGGGAAGCATACTCATTCATATATGGATTCTTAGCATATCATCAAGTTTGGATCGCAGAGGAAGATCAAGCTAAAACCACATTTGCGACCAAATGGGGGTCATTTGCATACACCATCATTCCCTTTGGATTAAAGAATGCCCCTGCAGTGTTATCCCAGATAATGGTCGTGACCTTCAAGGAATTTATCCAGAATTTCCTTGAAGTATACTTGGATGATTGGGTTATGTTTAGTCTATTAAAGGAACACATGCAAGTTCTTCGACTAATGTTGGATCGATGCCACCAGCTACAAATATCTTTGAATTTGAAGAAATGCATCTTTGGTACACCCTTTGGTATATTACAGGGCCACTTCATGTGCGAAGATGACTTGCTTGTGGACCTGACTAAGATTGTCGCCATCTTAGATATGGTGCCCCCCACTTCAGTTTGAGAAATGCGTGCAACATTGGAACACATAGAATACTACAAACATTTCATCCAGAACTATGTTTAGATTTCCGCCCCATTGGAAAGGTTATTGTGAAAGGATATTAAATATGAATGGAAAACAAAATGCCAACAAGCCTTTGATACCCTCAAAGAAAAACTATTTATTGTGCTTATTTTGATTTTCCCTGATTGGTCAAAGCTCTTCCATGTCCATGTCGATACTTCTTCCATTGTGTTGGGCACCGTTCTAGCACAACTAGGGGAGGGAGATATCGATCATTTGGTCTAATTTGCCAGCTGGAATTTTTCTAATGCCGAAAGGACTTACACTACAACCAAGCATGAGGGACTAGCCATGGTATATGCCTTGCAAAACATTTTCCACTACTTGCTGGGGTCCACTTTCAAATTCTTCACTAATCATTCTGACCTCAATTATTTGGTTAAAAAATTGGTGTTGGGTGGTCGAATATTCTAATGGTTGCTGATGTTTCAATAATTTGACTTCGAGGTCAAAAACAATGTTGGACTAGATCATCTGTCGTAGATTCAAACTTTGGAAGCTGCTATGAACCTTGATGATGAACTCCCGAATGCGTGACTCTTCTGGGTCGAAGTCATGCCTGATCAATTGGCAAAAATAGCATAATTTATCATCACTGGCCAAAATCCTACTGAATATACTCCTATGCAATGTAAACAACTAGTGACCCACAATGTTTATTATCAGTTGATTGCCAGACAATTGTATAAATTCGGTGTAGATGGAATCCTATGTCATCATGCTTTGGAACATGAATGATACTCCCTCCTATATGAGGCACATGGAGGTATTGCTGGAGGCCATAATTACAATAAGGCTACCATATGCAAGGTCATACATGCAAGGGTTTGGTGGCCCTCTCTCTTCACAAACTCTAAAGACTACTGCAAATGATGTGACGTATGTCAACGGGTGGGAAAGCCCTACCACCGAGATGAGCTCCTATTCTTCTCTGTAACTACACATGAGCCCTTAGAAAAATGGGAAATAGAATTTTTTGGGCCCATAAATCCACTCGCATGTCGCATGGGGGCATGCTACATCATTACAACAACCAAATACCTCACCAGGTGGGTCGAGGCAACACTGGTCAAGAATCGTACAACAAAAATGGTAGCTTACTTTATCTTTGAGAATATCATCACCTGATTCGGATGTCCAAAGGTGTTGATGAGTGATCATGGGTCACATTTTGTGAATGATACCATTCAACAACTTACCTAGGAATTCATGATCCATCATCAGAAGAGCACCCCTTATCACCCTCAAGCCAATGATACAGAGGAAGCTTTCAACAAAATTTTAGAACATGCTCTAACAAAAGTTTGCAATGTGTAGCATGATGACTAGGAATGGTGAATCCTCATTGTAATATGGGATTATTGAACCACATACAAAAGGATGACGAATCTCACAACATTTTGATTGATCTATGACAAAGAAGCGGTCATTCCACTAAAATTTGTTGTTCCGAGCCTCCAGATCACCCTGCCACCCAAATGACCAATGATTAGTCCCTTTAGCACAAACTATATGAACTAATGGAACTAGAAAAATATTGTATGCTGGTCGGTTTCAGTCAAGTTGTTGAGAAAGAACGATAGAAGGCCCGACAGGATTGAAATATCCACCAGAAAATTCTCCATCCTGGTTATTTGGTATTATTATATGAAAACAAATATTTACACCATCCAGTTATGCTTTGCATGATATGGTTGGGTCCTTTCCAACTAGTATACATCAGTGAAGCAGGAACTGCTAAACTGGAAACCTTACAAGGTCAACGACTCAAGGGACTCATTAATGGTAGTAGGTTGAAGGTGTACTATGGCCCGCAATGGGCCACATCTGTTTAAATTTCTAGTTCAAAGTTTTGAAAATAGGTAGCAGAGATATATTATAGGGTGAGAAACATGTAGAATCTATCATAGTTAGCATAAATTACCTTTTTAAACAACACAACCTTCACATCAGTAAAGAATATGGACAGGTGTGTGTGACAGTTTCAACAGGTTTCTAGATTTCCAAATCCAGCTGCCGCTCTGATGTCTCTATGGGGTACATGTCCAGTCTGATAATTCATGATGGTCTTGGAAGAGTCTCCTGGAAATTCAATGCATCGAAAGGAAAAAGTAATACAAGTTGGACAGTTCATCCATACTAAAAGTACTCACTTAGTTGCAACATCCCATTCTCTAATAACCCTCTCTAGTATGATCGATTTGCAATATTGATCTACCTGTCGACCTTATTTTACTGTCACTTTCTACTTGTCCTTCAAGGAATCCCCTCCATTAAATTGTTTGTTCCATCCTCCCCCCCATTACTCACCACCTTCCCTCTATATATATCACAACCCCAATTATCTCGTTGGAGTAACTTTTTACCAACTTCAATCAAGACTTATTTTCTCCTTCCACTATGATTCTCCCACTCCCCTCCCATGGTGTGGCTTAGCCAAATTTTTATAATTGTTTCTCATCAGTTTGATCGTTTATCATCCCTCTCAGCCAAGTTCTTCTTCAGTTATTTTTGTTCTTAACCCCCTTTGGTGATCGGATGAGACCCTACTCTTTCACTCGCCGAGATCCCTCCTCTTATCTACCCTCTTTTCTCCTCCTCCTGAAGTCACGAGGACGAGCATAATTCACCTCTTCCATCCTGTTGATACCACCACTACTCCCACATATCCTCTTTTCTCTACAACCCTCCCAAATTCGAGCGTACGTGACATCCAACTCGACCTGGTTACCCCATATTAATAATAACAACAAATAATGATGCTCTCTCTTGAGGGAACCTCACTTCTCTTCACTAGTTGGTGCTTGATGAGGGACTTTAAACAAATCCCTCAGTTACCTCCACAAACACCAACAAAGGTTCTAACTTGAGCAACACACCACCCTCCCAACTTGTGTTGAAGGACAATGATCTACCCTTCCTCCAAATTTTTCACCTTCAGAACTTCAACAGTTGGCTCGAGGACGAGCCAAATAATAGTTGTGGGGGATTATCGGCACCCAAAGTTTTGGGTTCAATTTTGTGTTTGTTGGAAGTATGACAAAATTCGATGGTTGTACGTCAGTTTCTAGACGCATTTCCATCGGTACATCAATGAAATGTGGATACTAGATCTGTCAACTTAATTTAGTCAAATTATCTGACAAAAAGTGTACCTTCGAATAACTAACACAAGGTCATTGGTATGCCCACAATCGTAAGGACAAAAACATTATTCATATCTGTTGTTATTTCCGACATCTAGTCATCTAAATTCCAACATCTATGCCCATCAAATATCCGACTTCCAAGTAGGATATCTTTGTTGGAGGTGTCATATATCCAACAATGTGATGTCCATCATTTTGTTGGTTATATGCGTTGGATAATCGATGGTCCCATATTACGTCCGATGATGTTGCTATGCATTCGACGGTTGGTGTCATTGGATATCTGACAATCCTAACGTAGGATATGCATCAAATAACCGACGGTCCTACATGACGTCCGACAACGTTGCTATGCAACTAATGGTTGATTGCATTGGATGTTCAACGACGTTGCTACGCAACTGATGATTTGTTGCATCGGATGTCCGACGAACGTGTCAATATTAAAAAAAAAATAAAAAAAATATCGATATCTATATATCTATATATTATATTATATTATATATGCTATATTATATATATTGTATTATATTAGTTCATATATGGTCTTGAAGGATGAATTACTTGTTAACAAATAAGGTTCCAACCTCAAATAATGTAACATCGTTAACAAATTCAAGGGTAATATTCTGCCACAATTTGCACATAAATGTATGCACACTTAGATGTTGATATCATGTAATCTATTTTCTAAGTGGATAACCATTCAAACCATAACTAATCCATTCATACATAGGTTGAAATCAACCTCAACATATATGTTGCAACAAAGTATGGAAACAAATGTTTGGGTTTAAAATATTTAGGTTTGAGCTTCACATACTTTCCCTCTCATACACATGTCACAAATATCAAGTATTAGAGTTTTATATTTCAATGCTCATAATCATAAAAAAATCAGTTCAAGAGGTCAAGTAGAGCTTGGCCTTTGTGCATTTTGTTGCAAAACAATGAAATATGGAGATGTTATGAAAAGGGGTTCCTACCCAAAATAGAAAAAGAATGAATTAATCAGTTAATGGAGGTTGTAAATGCACAAATAGTTTTACCCTAGCCTCATATCAACCTAATTACCATGAAAAAATCACACAATGGAAAGGAAATGCAAGATTCTTCCTTGCTTAGAGCTTACCTTGTCTATTTCACTTGGGTTTAGTGGATTTGGTGTTGAATACATGGTGGGATCGACCTCCATTAACACATTGAAACCAAATGCACAAGCCCATGACCAAACGCCTTAAATGCTGGCCACATATACCCAACAAACATACCATGCAATATTTGATTTATTCAACATAGTTTGATCGTTACTTGCAAAGGAAAAAGTCTCATATAATGAGCAAAGGAACATTGAATCCAACCAATCCAAGCTTCCAAACATTTATATCTAGGAAAGGGCACGGTGGCCCCTAGTGCCATAAACATCCATGCAAATAATCTAGGATGGAGCCAATTATTTGACCTCCAAAAAATATTAGCAACTTGGCAGAGATTGCCTAGACTATTAAAGAAAATGGTAATCTAAGAACGCAACAAAGTATATCTGATTCGAAAAGATCTTTTATATGACAATGGTTGAGTTATTATGCATGTGTTTATTAACCAATTACGAAGCGGAAAGAAAGAGGAATAATTATAGAAGAAACATCACAACCATATGCACATATACACATCTGAAGTAAAGCATAAACAACAACAAACCATAAACACAAATGTGATAACGAAGTTCGACAATCTCGCCTACGTCTCCGAGCCTTTGTCTCAGTGGGTGAGGCTTTCTTATTTCTATTCAAAGATTTAAAAGTACATCACAATAGTGCCAAAAGGTTACAAAAATGATCTGGTCTTGTTCTACCAGATCTCAAGAACCGAACAAAATAAACGACACTCAAATCAGATGATCGGAGCTCCCAGAAATGGCCCGCAAAGGTGTGCTCCTCAACAACTTCGCTACATAAAAATGGCTTTGGCTTGGAAAATATTCAACATAAATCTACTTTGAATGTCCTCCCATGGCCTCAAGAAGGCCTGGTTTATATAGATCTGAATTTGGTAACCATATTCCAACTTCCCCCCAAGATCTGGCCTAAAAAAGGGGCCAATATCCCCCAATATTGGCCACAAATCTCTAATTCTGCTGAATAAAAACAATAAAATCACTATAATAAAGTGAAAACCCACTTTTTTGAAATAATTATTAGGGACAAGCCCCCAGTCCTGAGCACACGTACTTAAAACATAGTCACATGCATAATATGGCCAAGCGCCAACCCCCTAGGGGCTGCGCACTGGCCCTTACCTCCGAAGCACTGGTCACATGTCAACGTACCATAGGACCAAATCCCGAATAGTGTGCCTGGCCTCTGGTCTTACCCCCAAGTAACATGGCTCTATACCCACTGGTGGTTAAGCCCTATCCCGTGGCTTGCTATTGGAGTATAGCACCCGTATGCTAGAGTGTGGATGTATGGATATACTATGACCACGGGCTGGGGCTAGGCCCCAACCCTTTCCGCCTTCGCCTTAACCCTTTTGCAAATTCAAATATAAAACTTGCGCTATGGTTTGCAAGTACCACTCATGGGTGGCCTGGCTAGCCCAACCCTGCTAAGGCTTAGCCCGAATAGAGGTCATAGGTTCAAACCTCGTTCGCTCCATACAAAATTTTGCAATGAAACAACGACCAATCCATGGGTGCCATGTGGCACCATGCCATTTGACGAAACAAACTACCATGTGTCCATTATAAATTCATCCAATTGTCTGTTGGTAAGTCTACCCAGTCAACAACCAACCATGTCAGCACATCTGCCACGTTTTAGACCTGCCACATCATCTGTACAAGTGTGCCATGTGTCACCCTTACAATGGTGACACGTGTCACCCCCATATTGGTACACCTGTCCTATCCATGTCAACATCCTGTATGTTCAGCTATACAGAAACTGCCACATCAACGCCAACTATTTCTACCACATAAGCTGTATGACAGTAGGGCCTGTACAATTAGCTTCCACGTGGCACTGTATGGACTGTACAATCATCATTTTTTTTGCCTTTTTGGAAAAAAAAACAGATCAGCATAACGTGATCATATGATGTTCATTTGAGCCCATTCAATTTGTGTTGGGTTCGTATCAATGAGTCCTACACACACGTCCATTTTGAATCTATTCTGAGAAATTTTATTTTTAGGCCTTTCTGAGCCCCATCAAGCTCCTAGATCCAAATCTAGATCACACCTCCCCACTAAAGTACCTTTTGGTCCCCAAAAGGTCATTGACCAGTCATCAAGCTCGGGATAGGCCACCCGACTTGTTCTCTGTCTATGAACTCTGTCCTGTGCACCTGTCTCATCAAGATCAACTGTAACACAATCATGACAATTGATAGTATATTGTTAGCCATTTGTACCGTGTCACATCTTATTGAAGCCACTATCATCCGTGTAGACAACATTACTAATGATAACATAAAAAATACGACTGCAAATGAGCTAATATGTTTGTAATATTTTCACGACATTAGCTTATCTTGAAGCAAACTGTGATTGATTTTCCATTCTACAATCATCTCTTGATCTTGCTTAAGATCGATTACTTGATTTGAAACAATTATAGGTGTGTTTCTTGCTTGAGTCGCCTTTCTTAATTGTTCCATATTTTGAAGAGTTTTATTTTCCTTTACATGATGAGCATGAACCACATATTCTTGACCTGCTTTGGTTAAATGATATTGATTCTTTGTCCCGTAGAAGATTGCTTTACGATCATACAAGTATGGACTGCCTAAGACCATTCCACATTCAGTTAGTAGCACCACATCACATGTTACCTCGTCAAAAACTTAGATGAAATTGCAAATTTTACAGTGCACTTCTTGGTTATGTGCATTTGATGATTGTTTCTTATCCATTTAAGTGTGTAGGGCTTATGATGCATCTGCGTTTTTAATCCCAATTGCTTAACCAATTCCTCTGAAATTAAGTTAGATTGAGATCCACTATCTATCAATGTGTCAACCTTAGTGTGTCTCATGATGACCCTGATGTGAAACAAGTTACTTGTACAATCAATTCCTTCACCAATTTTACCTATCATACCAACCAATGAGACTTTAGATTCATCACTTGAATCCAATCCCAAGTTCGTGGGTCGTGTTGTCGCTGCAACTATTTACCTCCCTTTCTTTTCCTTGAACCACTTTAGTCTCTTTTCGGGATGAAATTGCCAACAACAGTCCTCATCATGCTCCTCTTTCTTGCAATGCTTGCAAGTGGGATTATCTTCCTTTCTTTCCACTGGATTTTCCTTCTTTCCATTCCACTTCCTTTTGTCCTCTTTCCTTGAAGACGATTCCCCTGATACACCAACACCTATTTTCCTTGCTTCAATGCATGTCGCTTGAATAGAAACCTCATCAAGATTAGTTGGTCCAAACATGAATATAGTATTTCAAATATGTGCAGGTAAACCTCCTATATACTTCATAAGAGTTTCTTGGGTATGTAAAGGAATATCTAACATCAATGCCATTTTACGAAATCCATTTGTGTATTCTTGCACTGTCCATCCTTTTCTTAGTTTTAAAGTTTGCCATTCAATTAATGCTTTCTCTTTATAACCCAAAGGATAGAATTGCTTTCTAAGTACATAAATGAAACTTTTCCATGATGGAAATACATTACCCACTTGTTGCGTTCCATTTTGCAACTTGCTTTGCCACCATATGAGTGTTGTGCCTGCAAGTCTCAATGATGCTAACTTGATTTGTGTGGCCTCATCCTTGATCTATTGCACACTGCAATAAACCTCCATCTGTCTGATCCAATTGTCAAGTCTCTCTGCATTAACTTCACCATCATATATGGGTAATTCAAATTTAACATCAAGTTTTAATAAAGGCATTTCATTCTTATGTTTATGAACATGTTTCTTTGCATTGGATTTAGAACTTGAACTTGAAGAAGAAGGAGAAGAAGGAGAAGAAGGAGGTGAAGATGGAGGTGAAGGATGAATTTGAGGAGGATCCTCTCCCTCTTCACTTTTTCCCTTTGAAGATTCACCCAACTTCGGTCTCTTCTGTTCCAAGTAATCCTCATACAAAACCTTCATCATCTCCGACATGGCGAAGAAAGTTTTTTGAAACTCTTTCTCATCCTGAGAAAGTCCCTCTTCCAAAGCCATCTTCTTGCTTTGATAAGTTCTCTTTCTCAATCCAATAAATGTATTCTCTTCAAAAAGATCGCCTTCACCACGATGTATATTTTCCCTGGTTAACATGCAAAACTCAAATCCAAACGTCAACTAGATCTGATACCACTTGATCCGAAAAGATCTTTTATACGACAATGGTTGAGTTATTATACATGTGTTTATTAACCAGTTAGGAAGCGGAAAGAAAGAGGAAGAATTATAGAAGAAAAATCACAGCCATATGCACATATACAGATCTGAAGTAAAGAATAAACAACATCAAACCATAAACAACAACAAACCATAAACACCAATGTGATAACGGAGTTCGACAATCTCGCCTACGTCTCAGGGCCTTTGTCTCAGTGGGTGAGGCTTTCTTATTTCTGTTCGAAGCTTTAAAAGTACATCAAAATAGTGCCAAAAGGTTAAAAAACTGATTTAGTCTTTTTCTACCAGATCTCAAGAACCCAACAAAAGAAACAACACTCAAATTGGATGACCAGAGCTCCCAGAAATGGTTCGCAAAGGTGCACTCCTCAACAACTTCCCTGCATAAAAATGGTTTTGTCTTGGAAAATATTCATCATAAACCTGCTCTGAATGTCTTCCCATGGCCTCAAGAAGGCCTGGTTTATATATATATATATATATATGAAGTTGGTAACATCTCCCAACTTCCCCCCAAGATTTGGCCTAAAAAATGGGCCAATATCCCCCAATATTGGCCAAAAATCTCTAATTCTGCTAAATAAAAACAATAAAATCACTATAATAAAGTGAAAACCAATTTTTTTGCAATAATGATTGGCGATAAGCCCCCAGTCCTGGGCGTGCGCACTTAAAACATAGTCACATGCATAATATGTCTATTGGTAAGTCTACCCAGTCTACGTGTCCATATGCTAGAGTGTGGATGTATGGATATGCTACGACCATGGGTTGGGGCTAGGCCCCAACCCTTTCTACCTCCACCTTAACCCTTTTGCAAATTCAAATATAAAACTTGCACTATGGTTTGTAATTACCACCCGCGGGCGGCCTGGCTAGCCCAACCCGACCAAGTCTTAGCCCAGACAGAGGTCGCGGGTTCAAATCTCATCCGCTCCATATGAACTTTTGCAATGAACCAACAACCAATCCATGGGTGCCACGTGGCAGCCCATGTCTGGGCCACGTGGCACCACACCATTTGCTGAAATAAATTGCCATGTGTCCATCAACAATTCTTCCACTTTTCTTTTGGTAAGTTTTCCTAGTCAGCAACCAACCACATCAGCACACCTGCCACGTCATTTGTACGAGCATGCCACATGTTACCCTTGCAGTGGTGATATGTGTCACCCTCAGATTGGTCAACCTGTCATGTCCACGTCAACATCCTGTATGGTCAGATGTATGGAACCTACCAAGTTAGCGCCAATTGTTCCTTCCATGTCAGTTGTACGACCTATACAATCAGCTTCCATGTGGCACTGTACAAACTGTACAATTATCATTTTTTTGCCCGTTTGGCAAAAAGAACAGATCGCCATAACTTGAGCATAGAACGTCCTTTTGATCTCGTTCAAGTTGTGTTGGGTTCATATCGACGAGGCCTACACACACGCCAATTTTGAATCTATTATGAGAACTTTTATTTTTAGGCCTTTCTGAGCCCCGTCAAGCTCCTGGATCCAAATCTGGATCAATATCATTTCTAACTAATGATTCTAGAAGCATCATGAATATAGGGTAAATTCCAAGCACCATGATCAATAAATAGGAGTCCTAGTGCAATGTTTGTTCATATAAAGGCCAATAATACATCATTCATCCCATTTTGTTTACTTGCAAAAAAAACTAAAATCATAAGGCAACGATGGTTGTAGCATAGTACACAAAGTTATATCATCAAATTGCACCATTTATGCCCTTAAAAAAACAAAACTAAAAATCCACAACTATTCTACTCCATACAATTTTTATCAAGAGATGGATTACCTATTCTGATTGCATGGAAAAATCTATATTATACAACTTACTGACTATGATATTAGAAACAACATTTTATCCAAGGGTTTGATGATAGGAGACTCAAAATTCAAGGATAAATAAATTACTAAAGATTCTCATATTCACATGGTTCTCGAATATGGAGAAATGGATCTTGACTCAATTCTTTTGCACACACAATAGGAAATAGTCGTTGTGAGAAATCAAATAGTTGAGAATAGTTGAGAGATCAAAGTACAAACACAATTAATTGCGGGTGACCATTTTTTCAAGTATCCATGTGTAGAGCACAAATAGCTATGCACACAATCTAATGTGGTTCCATTAATAAGGATCAATATCATTCTCTTAGAAATTTTGCATATGGTGCACTTAAGAGCTAGGGATTTATAGTTTCTTCAAGTATTACCAATCTAGAATGTATCAATTACAATTACTATGTTGCAAGAATACAATAGAACACATAAATCTTGATGGAAGGATCTCTTTGCTTGTTGACAACAATACTCATATAACTTTGGTCTTGTTTATCCTCACAATGATTGTAAAGAAGGAAGTTGCACACATTATATCTACTAAGTGCATCATCCTCACCAATATTGACATGGACCCTTATGCAAAACATACCACATGCAATTTTCCTCAATCAACACCTCAACCTATACCAAAGCACATTCGCTCTAAAAATTCAACTACTTATATGATGTTTCTATTACAGTTTTTGTTTTCATTCTCACTATATGTTTGAAAAAACTACAATATAGTTTTTATGGACTCACAAGCCTGTGCATAGGTATTCAGGGCACAACAAATTATTATTTTTTGCTATATTTCCGAAGTACTGATCTTCCCAAACTAAGAGGAATCTGGGATGACTTTAATCTAAAACAATAGGAACTTATGTGACATAAGAAACCACACATCCCCAAGAGCATGAATCCCCAAAGTGCACCTCCCATGAGGGTGCAGACACATAGAGATAACTTATTTTTTTATGAATAAATTTACACAATTAACCTTGAGATGCACACATGTAGTTAAGTATATATAATTTGATATTTTTTTTATAATAAGGTATACTGTTTGCAAAAGACTACATGAATTCCATTTCCTCAAAAGAAAGCAATATGTTTTGAGTTATTTTATGTTCTATCTCATTTCTTATTATTGGGGTTTTCTTTGCATATATTGTTAGTTTTCAAATGTGATGCACCTTGTGCCTCATCATCTAAACATTTATGTGAGTTAGTGAGAAATAAATGAATTGGTGTTGTGGAGTTTTTTAACAAAATCACTCACCAAGGTGCAACCTACAACATTGGGGAAGATGCACAAGTTGAGGCAGTCCAGAGGGATAGTCAACTTTTGCTAAAAATAGGATTATGTATGGAGTTAAAAGAGTGTGGAGTTGCACTTGACCAACAAAAATATCAACTATATATCAATTCAATAGTTGAAGGTGGGCACTTTTTGCATGATATTTAATAGTATGAAGACCAGTGGGTTGAAGGAAATAGTGAGATTTTAATGAGGAGTGACTCTACTTTGTTAAGTCCAAGTGAAAAGGAATCGTAGGCCATTGAAAAAAGGTATATTCCTATCATGAAGAGGAAGATAAGTATAAATACAAGGAGAAAGTCTTCAAATAAAACAAGTAAAATGAAGGTGGAAATGAAACCCTCACCATCAATGAAAATAGTTGGGAAGTATATGAGTGCCTTGGCAATAGGAAACCATTGCAACAACCGTGTGAGGGGTGCACCTAAAGAATTATTCGGCTCTAAATATGGAAAAGTGTTGGTTGTAATCTTAGTTTTAGAAACTAGTGGAGGTACCAATTCAAAGACATCCATGGAATGCCTAGATAGAAATAAAATTTGTGCAAGCATGCCCTTTAAACCATGATAGTTATAACCAAAGAAAATGTTTAGCTACATAACCCAACAACCTATTATATGCTTCTAACTTTTCACCATCCAAGAAAACAATGATCCTATTTATCAACCATATCAATGCATAAGTAAAGGATTAAACTAGGTTTGCTTCATCAATCCAAATAGGTCACAAGACTACTGTGTAGTTCAAATATTGTAACCAAGTACAAAATCTATTCTTGAGTTTGCACACAAGTAAATTATGCATGTATGGCTTTGAGCCCAAATTGTTCTACAAGAATACAACCACTTGACTATCTTAACGTAAGGCTAATAATATTGAGCCATATATTACATCCCATGTATTAGCGCCACCATTTCTCTTTTTAGTAAGGGTCGGTCTTTGTCGAGTTATGGCCCGTGTGTCAAAGCATGTGAGGTCAGGTAATGAACAACAAAGGTGTCAAAGTCAGCAAGTGGCCGGTTGGCCCTTGGATTTGGGAAGGGATGTTAGAGTCAAATCATGTGTAAATAGTATGAGTCTATTCCCAAAGAGTCGAGTCCTATCATAAATGATGTTTTTACATGCCTAAGGTTCAAGGAAAGTTGTTAAACAAAAGTCACGTCGACAAGTGAAATGACCATCATACACTCATTATGAGCGTTGAATGAATGAAAAATCATGGAGCCCATATCACGTAAGTTTTGCAACCCTTATCAGCTGTACTTTACACTCCCCGAAGTGCACTCGTCACATGAATGTGTTACGAAAAATATTCAGTTTGCTTTGAAGCCTCCAGTCACCATGAATTCAGTGTTCCTCAACATGATTCCACCTCTCACCCACTCTACTATAAATTCTGGTGGTTCTGCATATAGTCTAGTTACCAGCCAATCTTATGCATTGTGTAATGCTTCTCATGAGCCCAAGTTGATCAATATTCCTTCCTCGGGACCGTATCGAATCCACCGCATGTAGAACAAGTATGAGTTGCGCCATAATAACCTCCCAGAGCATAAGGAAAGGTGCGCGAAGTGGCAGAAGCACTGGGCCTGAGCCCCAAAGCCTGACATTGATAAATGAAGATCTGGAGGTCAGAGATGCTCTTGAACAGTTCAGATGCATGGCCTTTTGCAGGAAAATCCAAGGATTTAATATGAGACTAGCTGAGCAGTTCGCACTCAGTTTCGACGGTTTTCGTGTAATGATTGCAGGTGTCATTATCCATGTAACATAAGAAACTATGTTAACTGCGATGAAGATCCCTCTGCGTGACGAAAGGTGGTTCAAAGGCATGTCCTTGGACATGTGGTGCTATGAATACTTCATCAAGCGAGAATTTTTATATGGGAATGTCGAGACGGGCGTTCCGAGTAGACATTTGCAAAAACCTTTTCAGAAACTCCTTGGAGTAATCATGAAATATTTCACTTGTGAGGGGAGGTTCGACATAGTACATTCGCATCACATTAGACTGATGATTCATTTCACAGGGAGGAGACCATTGAATCTTCCCTTTTTATTACACTAGAGCCTCTGCGAGATGGTAGACAACGCCTGGGCTGAAGCTAATCAGCTAAAAACAAAAATATCCCATGTCTCATTGATTAAATTGCTGGTAGTTGAAGAGTTAAAACGGGTGGGAAGCAACTGGGTTTAGTTTTTTCTCGCAACCTACATTCCCAAGGATCCAAAGGGAGATTTCCCTCCACCCATGGAAAGGGTAATCTCACACTGCGCAGAGGTTGAAGTGAGAGAGGATGCGTAGGAAGGAAAGATGTTGGAAGCCATGTCCCCCCAACAACAAATACCCTAGATAATGGGCAGGCCAAAGAATAATAAGGAAGCTGGGGAAACCCGAGTCCCAAGCGAACCACACGCAAAGTCAACTGTCGAAGAATTACTTATGCACTCCATTTAGCTGTAACCTGTCGAAGTCACAAGTTGAGAGAGCTGGAGAAGAATGAGGAGGACAAATGTCAAAGGAATAGAGGTTCGAGAGCCGTCTCAACAACTAAAACAAGTGCAACTCACTATCGTTGAGATTTACCAAGAAAATAGAGAACTAAGACAATAGTTAGCAACGAAGACCCTTGAAGTGTCAGCATCACAAGGATGTGAAGGAAATGTGACGTGGCTCAGGAGACAACTCAGGAAAGTGTAGGATACAATCGTACAACTGCACGAAACACAGAGAATGTTAGAAGAAAGGAATGAAAATCACTTCAAAGAATGTGAAGCGACCGGGGAGAAAATCCACGCAACTCTTGCCAGCTCACATAAGAAAATGATTAACTGAGTCTATTCTTGTATTCTCAAACATGGCATGGATTTTGACAGTTTTGAAGAAGGCGTCATCCTTAGACGGTTTTGTCATTTTGGTAACGAAAATGACAATCAACAATCACTCGCCATGTACGTGCCTCAACAAATGAGCACACAATAGGAATCAAGGCCGTTACAATGGATGGCAGGAGTCTGATAGATCACTCGATTGTTCGGATGCCTTGTTAAAGGAAAGCATCAACACATCACTCTCCCCATGATGAGACCTTGCTGATAACCAGACTCCCATGGAAAAGACAAGCGGTTATGATGCGACCGAATACAATTGGTTTCTATTCCTGTAAAGGCATCATACGAAAGGTCATTTAAGAGAGAATAGGCAGTTTCCTAGATACTAGGGATAGTATCTAGAGAGAAGGGAAGCCCAAGTGGTGCCCTAGGCTATATATTTTTTCCTTTCGATGTAAGCCAGGTTGGTTGGAAAAACTAGTGTAGACAGTGACTATTGAATGTAGTTTGAGCTTGATCGAAATTTAATGAAAAAGTACTGAAGCTTTGATGAAAAGATTCTAATTGTAGTAGTTGGATGTATTGTTTCCTTTCTTTGCATACACATTTAATGTATTCTTTATTCATATCTATTTCTGTTTGAATCAGAACATAATTTCAAACCTAGGATTCGCTGCGCAGCGCCCAAGGATTCACACCATTTAGAAAAACTGTCTTTCCTCTAAGTTAACTCTAAATTCATCCTCAGTGGTGCTTTGAGTTTCTTCACATGTTCTTCCCCTCGCCACTCACAAAAAATTTAAACTGGAAATTGTTGCTTACTTAGCCTTTATCCTCTCAAGTTCAGTCACCAAGTCATTTGTTTCTATCATTTTCTTAAATCAAATCCATAGCTCGAGTTCTTACTCTCTTTCTCCAATAGAGCCATAAATTATTATTTAAAGGTGTTAAATCTAGCCAACAACTTAAAGCCATATCCTGTACCAACGACTCTTGAGATAGCCCTCTACAGGTCCAAAAGGCTAGTTTCAGGTCTCAAAGTTGGTTTGTAGGTTTCCTCTACCATTCCTTTCTCATCCGGATGGAGTTTACAGAGAGCTAACATTCTAGCGCTGCTACCGGTGACTAAATTGAATAAATTTTCCCTGGGAGAATGACTAACATTATAGTTTTGACCCCTGAGGGTAACAAAGGGACAAACATCTATTTTGGCTGAAACCTTTACCCTGGAGACTCCAGCCAAAAAGACCAGTAGCACAAATTAGCGTGATTCAGGAACCCTGGCTCCGAAGATGATCTATACCAGAGAAAATCCTGACCCAAACCCTATAGAGCCTGTGTGCGATCTTGAGAAACTTCTGTGTAGGACTAGGGAACAAGCGCCGAACCCATTCTACTACCTAGACAAAAGTCCATCCTTACCCAAAGATGATGCGCAAATAATTGATGACCTTGATTTTGACGCCCTGTTTGAGTAAACCCTGTTCAGGTCCAAGTCGGAAACCAGTATGGACAATATAGTCTTCGAAAAGAAGAGATTTCAAGCTCTAATACCTAAAAACATCCCCCAAATCCCTAACCCTCCTAGATCCATGGTCGCCATATTCACTCCCCTCATTCTTCCAGCCCAACTGCATGATTTTCCCTAGAACTACAGTAAGAGGATCAAGCTCTACGATGCTGAAGGGAATGTTTCAGCCCAAAAGCATCTGGATTGGTTCAATGATTTTGTCTACCTAGAGGAGGTAGACTATGCAGAGACAAAAATGAGGTTGTTTGTGCAGAGTCTTTCAGGGGAGGTGAGGAAGTGGTTCAAATCCCTCCCGACGGAAAGCATTCAAGATTTCACTGCATTCAAAACGTATTTCATTACTAGATGGGGAGACAATAATAACCCCTTATAGCTATTGACATAGTAAAATAACATGAAGAGGGTGCCAGAGGAGATGGTGCAATAATTCTCAAACCGTTTCATGAGGGTGTATAACTCAATTCTCGTAGAAGTCCATCCACCCCCGGGGCCGCGTAGTTGCGATATGCTGATTCCTTCAACAACAATTTCGCCTTGTTGTGGAGAGAAAGAAGATCAACAAATCTAGATGCCATGATGAGAGACACAATCAAAGTTGAGGTGAATATGATGGCGTCGGGGAAGATCAAACAAAGATTCAACAAAGGTGATAAGAAACCCCCCAAAAATGAACATCCATCGATATCTCAGTCCTTGAACAAAAAATTCGACTTGATGATGAATATGATGGAGAAAATGATGGAAGAATGTCCATGGGAAACATACCTTCTGCCTAATAAAAACATGACCCCCAGCCTTGAAATCATAACCTCAGAAGGGGTCAGATCCCTTAGATCAGACAGAGGGAGTAGAGAGACCAGGGCGACCAACAAACAAGGCCTCCGTTCCAAAATAATTATGCAAACGAGGATTTTGATCAGATGTTCCAAGACCAAATGCATTGCTGCGATGACAAGGATACGTGTGTGTTTTTGACAAAGGGAGAACATGATCAGTACATGAGTGAAAATGAAAATATTATGCTGGAGACAAACGACACACTCTCCTGGGAAACACAAGAATTCAAGAAGGGTTATCACAACGCCATCAAGCAATTTCAGAAACAATACAACCTCAGGAGCAAGAAGGCACCTACCGAACCTCAACAGACAAATCCCATAAGGAAACCTTCAATGGATACCCCTTCCACAAGTTGCCTGAAGCCAGACAACCTAACCAAGGATGCGGCTGAAAAGGCAACGTCAAAGGAGGAGGCCCCAAAGAAAGTGCCAGAGACAAGCCGAGAAACACATGGCAAAGAGGTAGAAAAGGTCTCTCCCCCTTTTAAATTTGAGAATGAAATGGACAATATCAAAATATCTTTCCCTTTCAATGAACTTATAAAAAAGGGCGAGTATCGGGAGCAGATTATTAAAATGATAAAAATGGGAGAAACCCCCGACACTTTGAATGTTCAGGATTATCACCCTGTTATTTTATTTTATCCATGCATAGAGGAGACAAGTGATACTAAGGATGTCCCCCCATTCTATGTCAGTCTCAAGGTCCATGACATGACCCTGCATAATGCCATGCTGGATTCAAGTGCATCGCACAAACTCATGCCAAAGGTGATCATGGACGAGCTGGGTATGGACATCACCAGGACCTATACAGACTTTTTTTCTTTCGATTCGAGGAAAGTCAAATGTTTGGGACTCATCAAAGACTTGGTCATGTCACTGCCCAAATTCCTTCAAAGAACATGGTTATGGACATGGTCATGGATGATATACCCCCTAATATTGGAATTCTATTATACAGGTCGTGGGCTGCGAGATTAAAGGGAACTTTGCAAATGGACATGTCATACGCTACCATTCCTGTATTTGTCCAGGAGAGGCAGTTATACAGGGAATTACTACGGAAGTACATGGTAAGAAGTGAGACATAGCCGAATAACCATCCCATCTACTCCGTCAAAACTGAGTTTGACTCCTCCATATTCTACAATGACCTAAGCTTTGAAGAGGAAGAGTCGACAACCATCATGACCGCTGATGATAAAGCTGCACAACGAGAAATAAAGTGCACCGACCCAAGGAACTGCACAGATAATGAGATGTGGAACATGAGTTTTGGGGATGCTGTCAGCAAAGAAGGGGCATGGGCCTGTGTATGGATAAGTCCTCCTAAGGTGGGCACAAAACTCTGCTCATACAAGCTCACTTTCGACTATAAAAACAACATGGCTGAGTATGAGGCACTGATATTGGGCCTTAAGATTTTAAAATGATTGGGCCCAAAGATGATAACAATGCATGGGGACTCCGAGCTGGTTATAAACCAAGTGAAGGGAGTATATCAATCCAAACACCCTAGGATGAGAGCACATAGGAACTTGGTGTTGGACCTCCTCGAAGAATTCTTGGAGTATAATCTATCGACTATCCTGAGGGGGAAAATAAGATAGTCTATGCATTGGCCACCTTGGCCTCGATTTTAAAAATTCCCATATTTCCCAATAGAAAATATGAGATTGAGGTCAAACACAGGCTGACAGTGCTTGATAATATCAAATACTGGCAAGTGTTTGAAGACGACAAACATGTGGAGATATTTCTCCAAATGAGCGATGAGTTCGCTAACATAAAAATTGATGATGAGTGCTACTGCGATGAAGATGGGAGCACAAATGCACGCAGTAATGATGACCCTTTATAGATCCAGATAGCGGGAAGGGACATAGTGCAACTGAAAAATGACATCATCCCAAAGGGGCGAGTTCTGTTGGAAAAGTTGTTTGACGAAAATGATGTGGCCAAAATCCCAAGATCACTGCAAACGATAAGGATGTCGAAGATTGCAACATTGGGACTCAAAAGAACCCAAAAATAATCAAATTGTCGAAAGTGCTAAGTCTAGAGGTCAAACAAGATTACATCAAGCTCATGAAGGATTCCCCGACGTTTTCACTTGGAGTTATGATGACTTAAAGGTTTACGACACCAAAGTGATTCAACACGTTGTTCCTATAAAAGAAGACCAGAGGCCCTTCAAACAAAAGCTGAGACGAATAAATCCCCTACTGCTGCCGCTAATTGAAAAGGAGGTAAAGAAACTCTTCGAAGCTAAAATTGTCATTTCTTTAAGTTTTTTGAAGTGGGTGGACAACTTGGTGCCTGTAAGAAAAAAGAGTGGCAAAATAAGGTTGTGTGTGGATTTTCGAAACTTGAACAAAGTGTCCCTCAAATATCATTACCCACTTCCTAAAAAGGACTATATTCTGTAAAAGGTAGTGGGGTCCCAGAAGATGTCCATGTTGGACAAATTTTCGGGTTATAATCAGATCATGGTCCACCCGGATGACAGGGAAAATATGGCTTTTAGGACACCATGGGGGACGTTCATGTATGCTAAGACTTCTTTCAGTCTGATGAACGCCGGAGCTAGTTTCCAGAGGGTGATGGACAAATATTTCGCTGACAAAAAGAACAATTTTATCATGATCTATCTGTATGACATCACAGTGTACTCTGACTCTGACGAACAACACCTTGGGCATCTGAAGAAGGTCTTCCAAAAATGCAGGAAATTCGGCATATCATTTGTTGGGGATCAGAAATGTCCTATTTCCATCCAGGTTTCCCTTCATCATTCTCCACATTTCATCGCCCCATTAACCTTTCATGATATCATTTCCATAAATATACTTGGGTTTCACCTTATTGTTCTCCACTTTACTCATTTTAGTATTAAAAGGGAATTTGTGATTAAATGTTAGAAAATTGACATGTTTTCATATATATCTCAAATATGTGTGAGCTTTGTAATGTGTAGGAATATGAGAAGGATTAATTCAAAGGAATTCTTGAATACTTCCTCCACCATTTCAATATTTGAGGAGATAATTCAAGACCATTCCAAGGAGAAGATCATGGAGATTTGGTTGGAATATCTTATCCAAGATATATGAGAGATATGTGTGAGGATTTGAAGGGATTATATTTTGTAATAATGGGAAATAGGTTGAGAGAAAAGTGGATATGTAATAATGAGATGGTTATCTTATCTTCAAGGCTCTCATCTATAAAAAAGATTGCTCTCTCTTCATGAGATTTAACTTGTAAGTAGAGAATTAGAGTAGTCATTAGGATTCGAAAGAGAAAGGGATTCTTAGATTTGATTCATGGTTTTGGTTTTCATGCTTTTATTATTTTTTTATGAAGATTGATTTGGTTATTGTAATAGAAGATTGCTTCATTGGCATGATCTCACATATGTTGTGTTCTTTAACTCTTCACATGTTGTACTTGCTTTTCCAGTTGGACAACTGAGAGGTGGGGGGGTGAATCAATTGTTACCGTGCTTAAACAATTATGCTTATTTTAAAATCTTTACAGAGCACTCAATGACAATCATAATAATGCAGGGAAGTAAGAAATAGAACATTCAACATCAATCACACACATGAAATATACAGAGACAGATATTTCCTGAGGAAACCCATAAAGGGTAAAAACCTCTTCTTCTTGGTATGATAAGTAATCTTTACATTCTGTACATTATCATACATATGAGCTCCAACTCATTATGAGGCTACAACCTCTATTTTGAAAGCTGCAACTTGCTGAGAGCACCAACTCTCTATTTTCTCTAGCACCCACTAGAAGAAAGCACCAACTCCCTGGTTTCTCTAGCACCCACTAGAAGGAAGCACCAACTCCCTCGTTTCTCTAGCACCCACTACAAGGAAGAAACAACTCCCTAAGTGTTCCAGCACCAACTGGATGGAAGCACCAACTTCCAGTCACACAGACACCAACCTATATAACAGAGAAAAACAGTTCTCCCTTGCACCACCCTGGTTTGTCTGGATGCAACCAGATGGAAGCTACAACTCCCTATGTTGAAGCATCCACTTGAACCTCTGAGGACAACAGTCCTCCCTAGAACCTCCCTACCACCCTGACATATAAATATTTGCTACTCAAACTTATTACAATGATATAATGTTCATCAATAGCTTACCAGTCTCATCACTATTCTGCTACACTGCCCTACGTTGTCTGCCTCACTGTCTTCTTGCATACATGCCTTGCACTTTCTGTTCTTCTACCTTTTGTGCTTTGTGCGCCATGTCCATTCAATGCACCATTCCTCTTCTGTGTATTTCAGCTGCTGTACACTGCCTCCTTCTACACACCTGAATCCCTCTCAACAGCCGCAACCATCTCTTATTTGTTCTGCATTATTATAGTCTCTGTGCACCTTGTGCATCCTATATGCACAATCCTTCCACTTGCTCTCCGCACCGCCATTGTTTTTCATATTGGGATGTACACTACACTCCACCTTGCCACCACTTCACCCCCTTGAGCATCAACACCCTCTCTCTATTCTTCATGTTCTCCTCGTGTCGAGTGCTCTTCCTGATCATCGTGGCAATTCCTCATCTTTTCTGGCGGTTATACCCATGCGTTCATCATCACTGGGTGTTATGCTGAGATTCCTTAGCCTGTCTAGCAGTCGATAATCTTCGTCTTCTCTATCATAGTCGAACTCATCCTCTCTGTTGCAGTTTAGGCTTCAATGCTCTTCCATTTGTCAATCGCCTCTATAAACAGTCTTAATTCCACTAGCAGATGCCTTGAGACTCTTCATCTTCTCTGGCGATCACCCTGAAGTCTCTTCAAGTCTTCTGACAGAAACCATCAGTCCTTTCTAGCAGTTACACTGTGAACCTATTGAGCCTTCTGCCTTTGGCACCTTTCACCTTTCCTTTCACATGTGGCTTCAAGCAGTGACCACAGCCTACACCAAAAGGTGTTTTAACATTTTGACATTTCACATGTCGCGAATTCCTATTGCGAGGCATCTCAACTCTCCAAGTTGCAATCTTCCAAATGGATCTTGGTTGCACTATCTCCTTCCTCCATCTTTCGTAGACGTGACCACTAGCTGTGACCACAACATTATTCGAAACTGCATTTCACAATTTCGCGTTTCGCAAATTTGTTTGCGAGTCACTCTGACTCTTCCAACTCCCAATCACAAAATGGAGCCTTGCAACTTACAAGCTCCTTCCTTCACATGCCCATAATTGTGACCAAGCGTTTATCCATAAAGTGCTTTGGCGATTTCACATTTCGGCATTCCTACATTTCGGCTTTCCTATGGTGAAGTGTTTCGACACTTCCAACTCCCGATATCTGAAACTTGCATCGAAAGGTGTTTTTCGCATTTCGCCATTCCGACATTTCGACATTCCTGTGGTGAAGTGTTTCGACACTTCCAACTCCTGGTATCCAAAACCTGCACCAAAAGGTGTTTTTCGCATTTTGGCATTCCGCCATTTCGGCATTCCTGTGGTGAAGTGTTTCGACACTCCAACTCATGGTATCCGAAACCTACACCAAAAGGTGTTTTTCTCATTTTGACATTCTGGTAGTTCAGTATTCCTGTGGTGAAGTGTTTAGACACTCCAACTCCTGGTATCCGAAACCTGCACCAAAAGGTGTTTTTCACATTTCGACATTTTGGAATTTCGGCATTTCTGTGGTGAGATATATTGACACTCCATGTCGTGATCCCCGAAACTCCGAAACTCCATGTCATGATCCCTAAAACTCCGAAATGGATATTAAGTCCACTAGCTTCTGATCTTTCCATGCCATTATCGCTGCTGATCTTCCTTGCCGGCCTGTTTTCCATTGTTGTCTCCCAACTGTAAACCTGCCAACGTCACTACTATTCTTTCCTGTAACCATACCTTCATCGTTATTGTTCTTGCCATCAATAACTGTAAGCATGCTATCGTTGCTGCTGTTCTTTCCTGTAGAAATGCCATCGTTGCTGCTATTCTTGCCATCAATGACAAGCATGCTCTTCTTGTAAACATGCCAACAATATCCCCCTTTGGAATTTATGGAAACCCTTAACGACTGCGCTAATCTGTTTGGACCTCCAACTATAGCATGTGGTCAAGACCACTCCTTTTCTCCCCCTTTGACATCAATGTCAAAAAAAACATGCTCCCCCTGAGATGTTGCAGTATTTTTCGGAGGTATCAGATATTCAATCAATACAAACTCCCCCTAACAGGATGGACTCTCTTAGGTGTGAGACAGGATGACACCCAACTTCTGTCGAAGATATTCAAATTGTGTCTTGGCTAGGGGTTTAGTAAATATGTCTTCAATTTGTTCTGTGGTTGGAATGTAATGGACCTGAACAATCTGATTGGTGACCTGCTCTCTTAGAAAATGGTATTTTATGGGAATATGCTTGGTCTTGGAGTGGAATACAGGATTCTTGGACACACTGATGGCACTAGTGTTATCACAATGAATTGGGATCGGTGCAACGTATTTTACCTCCAAGTCTGCAAGTATCTGAATCATCCATAATACCTGAGTGCAACAAGTATAAACAACAATGTACTCTGCCTCTATAGTTGATAAAGAAATGGAACCTTGCTTTTTACTGAACCATGCTACTAGAGAATCTCCTAAAAAGAACGCACCTCCACTTGTGCTTTTCCTTTCATCCATGCAGTTAGCCCAATCAACATCTGAGTAGACTGATAATTGAAAATTTTGATTCTTAGGATGCCATAGGCCATAGTTCATTGTTTCTTTCAAATATATGAATATCCTTTTGACAACTAGCAAATGACTCTGTTTAGGTGCAGACTGATATCTTCTTATCATTCCAACAACATGCATTATGTCTGGGCGAGATGCTGTGATGTACAACAGGCTGCCTATCATTGACCTACATGAACTTTGATCAACATCAGGTGAGTCATCATCCTTGCTTAATTTGCATCCAGTAACCATAGGTGTGCCCACAGGTTTAGAATCTTCCATTTGAAACCTTTTCAACATTTCTCTTAGATATTTTTCTTGAGAAATGAACATCCCTTCAAACCTCTGAGTAATTTGCAGACCAAGAAAAAATGACAGTTCACCTATCATAGACATTTCAAACTATGACTACATGGCAGAAGAAAACCATTGTACCAATGAATCCTTATTACATCCAAAGATGATGTCATCTACATAGACCAACACGATGAGAAAATCATTATCATGTGTTTTTATATATAGATTGTTGTCAACTGTTCCTCTCTTGAACCCTTTGTCTTTGAGATACATATCCAGTCTGTGATACCAGGCATGAGGGGCTTGTTTTAACCCATATAAAGCTTTCTTCAGCTTGCATACTAAGTCAGGGTTATCAGACAGTTCGAAACCCTCTGGTTGTTCCATATAGACTTCTTCATTTAAATCTCCATTTAGAAAAGCTAACTTGACATCCATTTGATAGACTTTAAACCTTTTATGACAAGCATAGGAAAAAAATATTCTGATAGCTTCTAATCTTGCTATGGGTGCAAATGTTTCATCAAAATCCACTCCTTCTATTTGAGCATAGCCTTTACAGACCAATATTGCTTTGTTCCTGACAACTTGTCCCTACTCATTCAACTTATTCTTAAAGATCCATTTGGAACCAATGATATTTTTACCTTCAGGTCTATGAACCATCTCCCAAGTATTGCTTTTCTCAATCTGATCAAGTTCATCATTCATTGTTTTAACCCAATGGTCATCTTTGCTATCTTCATTAAAATTCTTGGGTTCCAGCATGGATATGAAATATATATGTGATTGTTCAGTGTTTTTGATTATCTTTCTCCTGGTTTGTACACCTTTGTCTTTTTCACCAATTATTTGACTTGCAGGATGATTCTTTTGAGTGATTCTGGAGGAGGAATTTGAAGTTGTCTGCTGATTTGAGTCTATCTGAGTATCTGTGTCTTCATCTGATTCAAAGTATTCATTTTCTGATTCTTGGACCTGTTCATCTTCAGATTTAGCTATGTCCTCTATAGAAGATTCATTATTGTACACCTCTCTTGATGGGATTCCTTCATCGACTTTTATGTCAATACAATCAACCATTTTATGCAACCTCTTATTATAGCATATGTATCCTTTAATGTTTGTATCATACCCTAAGAAGATACCTTCATCAGCCCTGTCATCATATTTTCTAAGGTTCTCATCATTATTCTTTATGTAACATTTACTGTTGTTGGGAAAAATACCCTATGGACTAGCAAACTAGGGTCAGACTTGCATGCAGATTTTGACCTTAAAGAAATGAATTTTTAACCTACCACCCAAAACTTAAACCCCTCTTTCACGATACATGCATGGAAAGGAACTACTAACCTTTTTACTGATGTTTGGTGTAGATCCTCTGTTGCACTTTGCCCGCTTACTTGCGTTGCTCCTTCCAAAGTTAACCTGCAATCAAGACAAAACACTACGCATGCATGCTACTTTTCTACTTGAGGGTTAGAAATTAAGAATAAATTACACAAATCATAGATAAATCATGCATTGGGATGGGAAAAGTATTCTTTTATTATTTTCAAAATGAATCAACTTACAATCAAAGTCGAGACCGGCCACCGCTCCTTGATCCTGATCCTGGGCTCCTCCTCTTCTTTTGTCCTCCAA
>ML778684.1:990829-1004901 GCA_009831015.1 Picea engelmannii
ACTGAAGGCTTCAGTGATTTCGAACAAAGACTTGATTGGACGTTCAGGATGGTCGGGTATGCAGACAAGAGACATATTGCAGAGGGGCCGACTCAGGCTTAGTGACAAACTTCCCTTGGACAATAGCACGACAAGTGATAAGACTCAGGCAACATATCTGTTAATCCTAAGTCTACGAAGCAGGAGGCAACACAAACTCTCCACATGTTTGGAAGAGTAGCCAAATGGTGGAGGACACAACTCTATATAGTGAGAAAAAGCTTCCTAAGGTCGTACTACATCCCATAGTCTGATGATCAAATGGACAGATGTGATTCATCCAAGGGTGACTCATTATGCTGCCAATAAAGAAAATACTTTTCCCATCCTCTTTTTTGGGTATATTTGATTTTTTTGTTCTTTTTGATGATTGTGAAAAAGAATAAAGGAGTATTATGTTACAATGGAGGAATGAGTACTGCAAACATACAATCTCTAGGCACAAGGACAAGACTGATGTTCTGGGGAAATGATACTCGGGAAAAATCCTCCAATGGCCAAAGGTGTTAAGACGTAGAAACAATCTGTTACAAGGTTGATGAGTAAGGTATGCAAATGCAGTTGATAGAACACACAATGGTAACGTCCTTCGATGTAAGTTTAACGAGCCCAGAGAAGGTAAGCTCATTTTTTTTTCATATTTAGAGAGTCTGAAAAAGCATAAAAGGAGACTCCATTGGGGTACCTTTTTCGACAATAGTCTAGTCGGTTCGAAAAAGGGATAAACTAGCATCGATTAGACGTCAATTCAAAACCATTTTAACGAGTGTGACAATGACAAGATCACTCGACTATTTTTTCACTTTTAAGGAGTCTGAAAAAAGCTTAACTATGGACTTCGTCAGGAATATTCTTCTGGACCATTTTAATGAGTGTGAAAGAATAAGGTCACTCGACAATCTTTTCAATTTTAGGGAGTCTGAAAAGAGCTTAACTATGGACTCCGGGTGGGTTTCTTTTTCGTAAATTTAGTCCCTCAGGCCCGAAAAAGGAATAAAATCATACATGAGGATACTCTTCTAAATAATGGGAATTCAATAGAGTATTCCTTTGTTCGTATAGTTAACTGTCCAGACCGAAAAAGGGGAAACTACCGCCGGAAAGACGTGACTTCAAATTTCAGTTTAACGAGCGTGAAAGGTCACAAGATTGCTCGACAATATTTTCATTTTTAGAGGGTCTGAAAAGGGTTGAAAAGGAGACCCATTATGTTTTGGGAGTCTGGAGGGTAAGACAAAGAGTGAAAAAGACCCATGCAAATGAGGCTCAAACTCGTATTCAGGAAATACTATACATACTCCCGAGCCTACAGTGTTGTTAGAAACGACATGGACACCATAATGCAACCAGGACCTACCTAGGGCATCCATGTTTTGGTAAGCTCTACCACCAGGTCGTGACACTTCTATAATAGATATGAAAGTTCCGTGTCACCACCGGATGGGATCGATCCTATAGCATAAGAAAAAGGCAACGAGATGCAAAAGTTGGGGTGATAGCCTAACCTATATGCTCAAGTTGGTTTTTTTTATTTTTTATTTTTTATTTTTTATTTTTATTTTTTATGGACCGTCAATATATATATATATATATATATTTTGTATTTTTCGAAACTAAAAAAAAAGTGTCCCAATACCTGCTCAAATCCCTCCCATATAACTCTTGGATCAGTCAAAATGGTTTTTGGTATAAAGAAAATGATAAGGGGGCCAAAAAAGTGACAAAAGGAGGCCAAAAAGTCTATAAATAGAAGTTGGCAGCTCATTATCACCATTGCTGATTTGGAAATTGACTCTAGAGCCAAAAGACCCCCTTTGCCAAAGATCGTGATTCCGGGAGATACAGTGGATGAAACAGACTTCTGCTTGGACCAAGTAAGTACAAACTCCCTTATCTAGCTATTCAATACTTCCTTTTTAGCATTTAGTTGATTTTTGGGGTGGGCGCCGACCTTAAAAAGGTCGGCCCTAGGTACACGCGGGCTGTCCAGAGACAACCCGCGTGTACACACATGCAACTCAAATCCTGCACACGTGTACACGCGACTGTCGCCTCGACAGTCCGCGTGTACCGCCCCTTAATGGTGGAAAAGCAAATGGAAACATGTATTGACCCTCCTTTACCTTGTTGTGTTGGCAGGATGTATGTCCAGTGGAGGGAAAGGGAGCACGAGGCCTCCAATGAGTTAGTGGCTGCAGATCCGAATGTTGTGGCCATGCTGATGTAGTGTGGGTTGGTAAAATTCTTTTTATGTCTGTTCATGCATGCGCAACCAAGGATACTGAATGCCTTGGTGGATTACTGGCACCTTGATGCAGAGACATTCATGCTAAAGGGGCAATCTTTGGTGCCCACCACTGAGGATATTTACTTTCTGACTGGCCTCTCAAGGAGAGGGGAACCAGTCAACTTTCAGACTTTTCCCGCGGGGCCGAGCAAGGTCTCAGAGATGATAGATGAGTACTGTGAGGCTGGGACCGATCATAGAGGTTCCTCGGTACCTATTAGTAGGATTACCAGCCTCGCCCTACAGACTATTTTATTTCTCATTGGGTGGATTACCGGCTCAGCAGCCGTGCATCAGGCTTCGCGTGCACAGATGAACTGTGCGATCCAATGCATGAATGCACAAATTTTTGATTGGAGTACCACACTGTTGGAGTGCATGAAGAGGCAATTGACATATTGCCGACAATGGACACATAGGAACTTCGGGTTTGGGACCATCCTGTGTTCGTTCTTTTTCGAGAGAGTTCCGTGCTTCAGTCCTCGGCTGACAGTACGAGGACATCTGGCCACTTTCCCCGCAGTATGCAGATGGGGAGTGTTACTGCTGTGACAGGATGGTGGAAGGACCGTGGAGACCTTCAACGATGACTTTTTTGCTTGGCTGTCACGACAGATCCCGGCTATAGAGGACTACCCATATGCAGGGATCGATTTCTCCAGAGATCCAGAGATACCAGTGCCTCTTGGTGAGGAGCGAGGGGAGATGGGTAAGTCTCCACCTGTATAGTTTTTTTTTTGAATATGCAATTTTTATGTCTTTTTGGATATATATATCATGTTTTTGTATACCATAGTTTTTGATGGGTGAACGTTTATTGCATGCAGATGTGGGACTTGTGCGACCTACCGACTATGCACGGAACAGGCATCTCCCACAGCCAGAAGCCACAGCTGCCGCCACTGGAGGAGCAACAGTAGCAGGGAACCTCCCAGCAGGAGAGGCCGAGAGGGTCTTGAGGCGAATTGAGCAGAACTTTACTGTGCTCACTCGCACAGTCCCGATGGCAGAGATAGAGGACCTGCCGCCATCCATGCAGACTCATGTCATGGGGGCACCTCAGACATGGGTCCGATTGTTTAGGCGTTTAGCCCAAGATGTACATGATTATAATAGGGCCCATAGGCCCTGAACATACTTTTAGACTTTTTATGTGCCACGAGCACTGATATGTATATATTTTTTGAGGGCATAAGCCCGGTGACTCGTTACTGTTCCCACTTTTGAGGCACTTGCGCCCATCTATGTACTCTGAGGATTTTATGATGTTTATATATGGTTTTTTATCTCTTTTTGTGTCTTATGGATTATGTGTGCAAAAATGTATTTACATGTTTATGTCCATGATCTTTTTATATGTGGGAAATATGCCAATCTAAAATGTGATTAGCTAGAGTATCCGTGATTTGGTTTAATCTCCTAGGAACATGAAAATATGTAATGTAATCAAAGTTGCATTCTAAGAGACGTACCATAAGGAATCATCAGTGTAAGGTTGGATCATGAACTCGGTATATTCTGTTTAGCTGCGACACAACCAGTTGAGCGTCTAGATAGACCCGGAGATGAGAGATACCTAATGACAATGCATCATGAAGCAACTCAATAACTGCACTATACTCGGCAACATTATTTGTGGTGTCACCTAAGCATATACCGCCGGAAGATAACAACTGACCCTGTGGTGTAAAAATTACCCAAGCTGCGGAGGCAAGCCTCCGCGTGTGTCGACTAGCACCATCCGCATACCCAACAAACACCTCAGACTCACTTGACATATACCATATTGACGAAAGATAACATCAATGACACATCCATAACACTTTTTAAAAGAAATGTAAAAAAGTAATAGTACAAAGACTATACATATGTTACAAAAAGGTACCCACAGTTACCTTTCTATGAGTAATACTTCTTGAGGTAGAGCCCATTTCTAGGCTCCGCCAAAGCATTCCCTTCAAAATTGACCAAATGATAAGCGCACTTTTTTAAAACCTCCTTAATAATGAAGGGTCTGAACCACATGGGTTTAAACTTTCCTGCCCCCAGGGGGTCCTTATCTTGGTCATAGACCAGGATAAGGTCGCCCTCAGAAAAAACCCGAGGACGAACGAACCTATCATATTGACACTTGACCTTATGTTTATGAGCTTCGTTGGCCAGGGCCGCATCGCGACGCTATTCATCAAGATGCTCAAGGTGTACTAACTGTTCTTCAAGTGGAGAAGTGTCTGGCAATAACTATACTTCCAATTTCAGAGATGGGATTTGACATTCGATGGGCAAGACTGCCTCCAGCCCGTAAACGAGTTGGAAAGGTGAGAAACCGGTTGCAGTCTTAACTGACGTTCGGTAAGCCCATAATGCCGAGTATAACATCAGATGCCAGTTTGACTTGGCTGATTTGATAGTTCGCTATAGAATCGTCTTAAGAGTTTTGTTTACAGCTTCCACTTGCCCATTGTCTTGGGGGTAGTAAGGTGATGAATGTTCCTGCCGTAACCCAAGCTTTGATGTTAATTCAGACATCATTTGATTCTGAAAGTGACTGCCATGGTCAGTGACAATCTCTCTCGGGACGTCGAACTGTGCTATAATCTGGTTGAATAAGAAGAGAGCTACAGTCTCTCCATCATCTTTAAACGTTGGCATAGCTTCGACCCACTTAGTGAAGTAGTCAACAGCTACGATGATATAGCAGTGCCCCCTTATTGAAGGGGGGTTGCATGTAGTGTAATCAATCCCCCACTTAGTGAAGGGACCAACTGTGATGACAGGAAACATAGGATATGGATGTGCCCTCATCTTCCGAGAGAAGATTTGACACGGATGGCACTTCTTGACCAACTCGATACAATCTTTGATAAGTGTGGACCAGAAGTAACTTGCTCGTAAAATATTTTGGGCTGTTGCCAACCCAGATAAGTGACCGCCACAAGCTCCTATATGACAATCGTTGAGCACTATGAAGGCCTCCTCATGAGTGAGACATCGACGCAAGATGCTGTCTACACCTCTTCGATACAACGTATCACCGAGTATGAGATAATTCTTAGCCTTATGGCATATTCTCCGATGCTCGTCACAAGAATCAGAGGTGGGGCACTTCAAAGTCTAGAGATAGATCAATATATCTCCGTACCAGGGGTCTGAAGATTCAATCAAAAACATATCTCCCCATATAGGCGATTCCTCAGGCACAACATCACATGACTCAACCGGAAGCTCCGAAATAAGTTCTGCGAAGACCAATGACTTCTTGGACTTTGCTGAAATGAAGTCTAAGTCAAATTCTTGGAGGATGACCATCCATCTATTGATTTTTCTGTCGATAAATCGTCATGTCAACATGTACTGGAATGGATTCACGACAGCAATGACGGTGGTCTTTCGAAACAGAACATAGTGACAGAACCGTTGAACAACATGAACTGCTGCCACCACAAGTTTTTCGAGATGGGAATAATTAAGTTCCGGTCCTATGAGGCCTCGACTCAGGTAATAGATCACGTATTCTGAAAATGAATCATCTTCCTGAACTAAAACCATGCCTATAGTTGACTCTGCGACAGCCAGATATAATAAGAAATCTTTGTTATAATTAGGTGGCCGTAGCAGAGGTGCAGTTGTGAGGGTGTGTTTTAATGCGTCAAAAGAGCGTTGAGCGGCTTCGTCCCAGAAAAAGGGAACATCTTTCTTCATTAAACGCATAAAGCCCTTGGTGATTTCGGCATAGTTGGTGATGAAGCTTCGTAAGAAGTTCGCCTTGCCTTGAAGACTTTGAAGTTGTAAGATTGTGCGTGGGGGAGGCAACTGGATTATTGCCTCCACCTTAAGAGGATCCACCATGATCCCTGTGGTTTATACGATGAAATCTAACAAATGTCCTGAGGTGACGCAAAAGCTGCACTTGTTGGGATTCAAGCGAATCCTGAAGTAGCGACAACGTTCGAAGATTAGTCTGAGGTGTGTAGGATGATCCTTTCACTTGCGAGAGTGTGATTCTAAATCAGCTAAATAGGCCTCGACGATATGTTTGAGGTCATGAAACGCAAAAGACATGGCCCGCTGGAAAGTGACTCCAACATTCTTAAGGCCAAAAGACATCTTACGATAGGCGAATGTACCCCACGAACAAATAAATGCCATTTTGTGTTGGTCTTCCGGTTTGATTTGGATTTGATTATATCCCAAAAAACCATCCATGAATGAAAAGGATTCACAACCGGCACATTCATCAATGATCTGGTCAATGAATGGGGTTGGAAAATTATCTTTTGGACATGCCTTGTTCAAATCACGGAAATTGGTACATACATGAATCATGCCTTGTTTTTTATCGACCGACATGGGGTTTGACACCCATTGAGTCAAATGAATAGGATAAATGAAACCTGCCTTGAGCAATTTTTCAACCTCAAGCTTAATGGCTGCTGCTTTCTTAGGATTAACTGGATGAAGTTTTTGTCGAACAGGCTTGGCATCAGGATACGTTGTGATTTCATGTTCAACTATTTTTGGATCGATACCTAGCATGTCCTCATAAGACCAGGCAAAAATGTCGTGGAATTCTTTGAAAAGATTTGTGTAAATTTGAACCTCTTTGGGGGAGTAATCCGCTCCGACGAAGACATTCTCCACGACGCCAGGGTTTCAGGAGATGTTAATAGGTATGGTTTCAGCGATAGTCACCATATTTCCCTCAGCATAAATTTCCTGTGTAGCTAAGAGGTTAATAGGACACGTCTGATCTCCCGTCATGGTGATAGTGAATTCTCCTGCCTCGATTCGGTGTAACGTTGGGAGGAAATATGATCTGTGATGAAGATATTCCCAAGGTTTTTCTGGACTAGTCATTACTTTGATTACTGCTTCGTCAGAAGATAAGATTAAGTCTAACAAATCGGTGGTAGCAAGAGAACCCTGTGCCCATATAGGATCTAGAAGTGGATCCAACTCTTGTGCAGGAGTCAGATTAGGGTTAGCTGAAGCTTGTTGGACTAAAGAGTACGCTACTTCAGGGGCCGACAAGGGCATGGACATGCCATAGTGCCCTTTCTCATCCATCGTGGCTGATGGGGAAGGAAGAATCCACGGATCCTCAAAGTAAGTCGTGCGGAACGATGAAACTTGAAAAATCTCAGCCTTGTGGTGATTAGATATAAACTTGACATCGTCATGAGGAGGTGGGTAATCGAAGGTACCCATCAAGGATGGGCACAAACCAACTCCTACGTTAATGACACTGGCTTGAGGATTATCAATCATGGGAAYYATGGATGCCCCCAAAGCTRGGTCAGGTCTAGAGAAGGACAATTGATCGATGGTCACTATCCGACCCTCATGCGGAAACAATAAGACTCGCAAAACTGTAGCAACCACAACTTGCATAGAATAAGTCCAACTCCGACCTAACAAGAGATTATAGTCGAGGGGGGCATCGACTACTTCTACTTCAACGCACATGGTCTTCCCTCGTAACTGCACATGGAAAGAAGGGACGATGCCATGTGGTCGGAAAGAACGTCCGTCGAACGCAGTGAGGAGAGTAGGTGATGGAGACAAAGTGGGCTGGCTAATTTCCTTCCAACATGATAATGACATAACGCATGTCGAGGCACCTTTGTCGACCACCGTGCGAAAGATATTGCATGTAAAAGTTTTTGTGGGATGAGCCACTACTATCTGAAACACTACGTGGTAAGGAAGCCAAGGTTTTAAGTCGGTTGTATCTAGCACAATGGTACCCGGGTTACAAGTCTCAGTAGAGCCTAAAGCAGTTAACAAGGCTTTCCTCTGAGCAGGGCAGCTTTGGAGGACCTCCAAAGCAGACATCACACAAGGGGTTTGTGATAAATCTTCCACCACAGAGTAATTCTGGGCGGCCCTTACGTTTGGGTTGTGAGAAGCTTTCTTAAATGCACCCTTTGGAATGCATGTCATTGTTTCACCCAACGTCTTCTCGATCTGTAGAGGTAGAGATGGGATCTTAGCTTCTTTACCTTTCTCAGAGGCGTTTGGTTTACTATAGTCGTGCGATCTATTCATTATTAAAGCATCAACCCTAACCATGTATACATTCGCGGATGAGGAATTGTTTGGGGGAGGGCAGGTTTCTTGGCTGCCCCCTTCGGTACTTGTGGAGGCTTGAGTTAAATTTTGCCCATGCTGAAAGGGATTAGTCAACATGGCTTGCTGCTGCTATGTGACAAACTTTTGGGCCTCTGCAAGTCGAGGACAAAGATGAGTCAGGTGGTCTTTCACACACAAGTTGCACGGATACCTCGCCTTCCATTTTTCCGTGGTGCCCTCGCCAACATTATCAGTGGGTTTTTTCTCCCCCTTACCCTTATTTCGTTGTTTTTTCTTCCCTTCAGGCTGCTGGGTGGCCTTTGGGTTAGTCGTCTGTACTGAGTGTACTTCCGACGTTTGGGTAGGAGGAGCAGCCAACGCAGTAGTCTGGTTGGACGCTGAGTGTTGTATAGATAACTGTTGCAATTTCTTTTTCAATTGCTCAGCGGGCTTGGTTTGTGCTTAACCAATGATACCATCGGCATGTGGTCCAACTCTCTGTCTAGTTTTATCCAGTATCGATCGTGGTGCATCCGGCAAGATGTTGTACAATAAACCAGACTGAGAATAGATAAGCTCAAACTGTTGAGCCTTCATGATGGCATCTTCTTCGGAGAAAACTCCAGAAGTTGCGACGTCTTTGGATAATTGTGGGACCAGAGACTTAAGGAACCACTCAAGTAGGAATTCTAGTGGGATTGGTACTTTTATTAGACTCTTTCGGCATATCCATTCTCGGATATGATCAGAGATATGGTCCTCTATCGCCTGTTCGAAATTGGCAAGCAGCTCTGTGCCAACGTCGTATCTCACAGGTAACTGGAAATGGTTAAGGAAGGCCATCACCAGTTCGCCAAAAGAAGAGTATCTTGAGCGATCAAGCTCGATGTACCATTTTGCGGCACTCCCGATAAGAGTGCGTTGAAACAATCATAACTAGATGGAATCATCTTTCAATGAGTTAGATGAACACCAAAGATGGAAGGAGGTCATGTGATCACCTGGATCTTCGTTAGGCTTGGCCTCAAACTTTGGAATGTCCGAAGGAAAGTTTGTTGGCATAGGAGGCCAACATGGATCGTGACAAATAGGATCATTTAACAACCTTGTCACATCTGGAAAGTGTAATGTCGCCAGGAGTGGTAGTTTGGGTTGCTGCTGATAGCCTGGGAAAAAGGGTCTTGGGGTTTGACTGGCACCAGGCTGCCAGGAAAAGTTTGGCTGCTGGCCCAGGTTCTGGTAGAAACCATGACCCTGACCAACGTAAGGATTTTGCATTTGTGGAGACATCATTGGCTGATTCCCCATAAAGGACATAGGATGTTGGGCATTCATCGTGTTTGACGGACTTTGGGAAGGATTACCCCATGCCAGTCCTGATAGGAGAGGCATAGAAGTCTGTCTGGGGTTTCATTGACTGTGGAAAGAATTACCCCAGAACGACATTCCAGAGGAGGGAATGGATCCTTGTCCTGAGTTCCAAGGTCCTTCTATATGTTCCCCCGGCGCAGGAATAGTACCCTGCGCCGGAGTAGACTGTCCAAAAATGGGAGTGCCCCCAGATGGGAAAGAAGTGGATGCGAAAGTGTTGTTACCAAACGTCTCATTCTAAACAAACGGTGATGAACCTACCGACATAGTGTGTGCAGGTGTTCCTTGACTCCTGGCTCCAAATGAACTCGTGTGTGCAGGCTGCCCGGTGGACTGCTGATGTAGACCACCAAGCGAAGGGGACAAAGGAGAGATATGACCTCCAACGTAAGGAAAAGAATTAAAAGGGACAGGAATGCCCCCAATTTGACCTTGCAGAGGAGCGTTAGAAATCCCTTCCCCCAGACCCAAAGTCTGTAAAGTGGAGTAAGTGAGTGCAGGACTTGTACCTGAACTAGGCATCCCATATGAAAACGGAGAGCCTGTCGCACTAGGTGTGAAGGGAGTTGTGGCCGCCAAGATAGATGGGGTCGGTCCACTGTGCGACGTAGTTGCGGCCAAGACCATGGTGGCCCGAACCGACAATGACAAGTTAGGATATGCTTCTCCTGTGGTAGCAACGGTGGTGGGAATGGAAGAATTCCCAGAGGAAGTAACAACGTTTGTTTCCATAGTTGTGTGAGGCACTGACAGGTGTTCGTAAAATTGGATTGGTACACTGACCGATGGGCAAGTATCAGTAGTTAGGGTTTCAACCGAACCAATATTGGTGGTTGATTCCTCCGGGAGTTGTTCGGGCACAATGGTTTGTAACCCGGTTGCTTCGAAAGACCCTTGTTGGTCTATCTTCCGCCTCAATGGTGGCAGGGGTGGCTCCAGTATAACTGACGACAGGCCCAGAAGCCTTCATGACCGACAAAGCTCATGATCCTCCATTGTGTGAGAATATCCAAGACACGCTAATGTATTCTACACGTTCAAACAATAACACACACTAAAAAGAAGCCCCTAAGAGATAAGACAAGCAATCACTAACTATTTTGAAGAACAGTTACAACAACCAACACTAGAGAAACTTACCAGTGCAAGTGCAAATCGAAAACGGAAGCACCCTATGGGTATACTCTGCAAAGCGTGGCCCGATGTCTATTCTAGGTACCGCGGTATACCCCTGCAGTCACCTGTGTATGTCCCTAAAAAATATTGACAACTAGTTTTCCAGCACGCGAACAATCACCAGGCGGGTACAGTCGATAGTCGGGTAGACCACAATGAGCAGGGTATCAAGCCTGAAACCTGTCAAGGGTATCGAGAGCAAATGGTTTGGAAGACAACTGAGGACCTCAAATGGATTCAAGACCCATGAAGCCCCGTGGCAAATGCAAACAACAGAATCCCAAAACAAGCCCTCGATATGTGTTCTCCACTACGCTTGGTCTGGCTTTGGAGGGGTTATCTCCACTACCTTTCCTCACACGACCTCGTTTTTATCTCCTGTGTTAGAGGGGGGTCCCGGATAAATTCCACGAAACTGGACTTCTACACTCCCTATCATAGACTCCAATGTTTGGTTTTGAGTGGCCTTGGAGAGTTTCCTCTCCAACCTAATCCAAGGCCCTAGTCCTGAACTAGTGTATGAACCCTACAAACAAAAAGTCTAATAGATTTTAAATTAGCATTTATTTTATGGGATTTTTACGTCACGGGGTATGAAGGTGAAACTAATGATGTGTAAAGACTCAAAGCAAAAACAAATGAAAAAATGCTGGAAACAAAAGACTTTTACTAAATGCAAAAATCAACAACTTTTCACAAACAAAGACTTCTTTTTCTTTTCAATTTTGCTAAGATTTCATGCAACAAACATAAAGGAATTTTTTCTCGACTACGAGCTACTTATGCTCTAAATGCACCGCAAAAAACTTATGAACAAAAAGACTTCTCCCTAGCTATTGATGCAAAAACACAATCTTTAAACAAAGAAGAAAATGAAAAAGATATATATATATATATATATATATATATATATATATATATATATATATATATATATATATATATATATATATATATATATATATATATATATATATATATATATGTATGTATGTATGTATGTATGTATTTATTTATTTAAGTGCTAAATGAAGCAACAAAGGGAAAAATGCCGACAAGCACAAAACCAAGAAAACAAAACAAAATTCTGGATTAAAGCGCAGATCGCAAAGAATCAGAGAAAAGATACACAATGGCAATCAAGAAAGCACAGACTCCTATGCTTGTATAAAAACCATAAAACAAATTTTTTCTTTTTTATCTTTTCTATCAACTATCAACTAAGAAAAAACAGGCTAAGGGTAAGATGCCCTAACCTACTGACTGTTCTACCCTAGACTCAACCACCTGAGAGGAACACTTCTCACCACAGGAGGGGATGACTGCCCCACCCTAACTGAAAAGTAGCGTGTCAAACACGCCTCTATCACTGAAACAACACGCGTGCGAACGCGTGCTGAGATACAACAGAGCGCGTGTACACGCGAGCTGACCTTGGGCAGGCCATGTGTATGTATAAACTCTAAGGCAAAAATAAACACAGGCAAACCAGACCAGGAAGAGGCCTTTGGTATTGATAACTAGGGTCTCTTAAAGGCTTGGATGCTTCTTCTTAACAGAAAAGAAAAATAATTGCAAAGAATAAAAAAACGCAATAAAGCAAACTGAGACAAGATTGTGAACCAACAAGACTCAGACAGGATCCAGAAAGCCCCCTGAGAATGTATAATTCTGACAGGGAAGAGGAGGACTTCCTCTCAAGCTCTCTGACTCCTACACGCTACTGAAACCTCTACAACTAGCATTCACACGTGGGCTGTAAGAGATTAGGGCGCGGGTACATGCGTGCAGGCCTTCTGCAGGCCGCGTGTACCTCTATGTGTCTCGAAAATTGCCGTCAAGCAACAATCAAGGAAAAATGGTATAAAGAACCAAGCTCCCTGCTAGCTCAGGCCTCACGGAAAAAGACAGGCAAAGAAACATAAAATCTGATCTCTTAAACTACCCAAAAACTCAACTAAATCTGGAAACCCTAAAGAGTATCTTCCCCAGTATGGTCGCCAATTATGTTGTTGGGAAAAATACCCTATAGACTAGCAAACTAGGGTCAGACTTGCATGCAAATTTTGATCGTAAAGAAATGAATTTTTAACCTACCACCCAAAACTTAAACCCCTCTTTCACGATACATGCATGGAAAGGAACTACTAACCTTTTTACTGATGTTTGGTGTAGATCCTCCGTTGTGCTTTTCCCGCTTACTTGCGCTGCTCGTTCCAAAGTTAACCTGCAATCAAGACAAAACACTACAGATGCATGCTAATTTTCTACTTGAGGGTTAGAAATTAAGCATAAATTACACAAATCATAGATAACTCATGCATTGGGACAGGAAAAGTATTCTTTTATTATTTTCAAAATGAATCAACTTACAATCAAAGTCGAGACCGGCCACCGCTCCTTGATCCTGATCCTGGGCTCCTCCTCTTCTTTTGTCCTCCAACTGCTTTGCGTTAATTCTCCTTAGTCTTGAGGAAAGGATAAAGGGTTGGGACAATGGACTCGACAAATGGGCAGAGTTTCTTTGCTATAATTTTCCTCTTCCAAATGGTACCCCTACCCCTTCTTTTATAGGCTAGAAGGAGTTAGGGTTTTGGATGAACTCTCGGTCATGCATGGCCGGGAGTTTCAGTTAACTGACCCATAGCTTTTTGTTCCGTCGACAACTTTCCTATTTTTGTGTTTTGTTAGGTAAATGCGGGCTGTAGTAGGCCTACCAGCGTTCACACACGTGCAGTAGTGGGTTAGGGCGCGTGTAACTTGACCCAAGAGGATTTTCAAGAGTTTGTTCAGCATAGTTTTGGCAAGGAAGGGATATGAGTTGGCCTGATGCCAGGTAAGCATGTGTGGTGCAATTTAGGGTTATAACATTTACTCCCAAATACTTTGAAGTGTTTGATTGAAGCAGGTCTCCCATACCACAGTTCATAAGGTGTCTTGTCACTTTGTGGTCTGAGGTGGGATTTGTTAAGAACATGGATTGCTGTGTGTATTGCTTCTACCCAGTAGGTTTGACCAATGTTCTTCTCATTCATCATTGACTTGGCCATTTGTTGCACTGTTCTGTTTTGCCTCTCAACTACTCCATTTTGTTGTGGAGTTCTTGGGATTGTGTATTCTCTCTTGA
>ML778684.1:1007097-1021545 GCA_009831015.1 Picea engelmannii
AGATCATTAAGTTCTTCTATAGCAGAGACCTTCGGGTTGAACCTATCTGGTAGAGATCTCAAAATTTTCTGAACTAAAGAAGGTTCCTCAATTTTTTCACCAAGTTCTTTCATTGCATTTACCAGTTCTTCAACTCTCAGAAATAATTTTCCAACAGTTTCATCTTCAGCTGTTCAAACTATAATCTGTAGGTTTGAAGCTTGGTGTCCTTTACCTTCTCATTACCTTCATAACTGCTAATGAGTTTGTCCCACATTTCTTTGGCAGTTCCTAGGTGCATAAATTTTACGAATTCTAGTTCTGCAAGCCCACTCAAGATAGCATTCATAACCTTAGCATTGGAGCTAAATTCTAGCTTGTCATCCTTTTTAGCTAGTACAACTGGCTTTACATAACCAATATCTACCACATCCTAGAAATTTGCACCTAAAGCCATTATGTAGGTTCTCATTCTAACTTTCGAGAAGGAAAATTTTGTTCCATTGAATAGAGGGGCCTTATTGGTTGAATTTCCTTCATGGCTTGACATGTTTAATCTCTAGGATCTACCCTTAGATAAAAGGGGCCGGATCTAAGACCAATTGTTGGACAACTGAGAGGGGGGGGGGGTGAATCAGTTGTTACCATGCTTAAACAATTATGCTTATTTTAAACTCTTTATAGAGCACTCAATGACAATCACAATAATGTAGGGAAGTAAGCAATAGAACATTCAACATCAATCACACATATGAAATATACAGAGACATATATTTCCTGAGGAAACCATAAAGGGTAAAAACCTCTTCTTCTTGGTATGATAAGTAATCTTTACATTCTATACATTATCATACATATGAGCTCCAACTCATTGTGAGGCTATAACCTCTGTTTTGCAAGCTACAACTTGCTGAGAGCACCAACTCTCTGTTTTCTCTAGCACCCACTAGAAGGAAGCACCAACTCCTTGGTTTCTCTAGCACCCACTAGAAGGAAGAAACAACTCCCTAAGTGTCCCAGCACCAACTGGATGGAAGCACCAACTTCCAGTCACACAAGCACCAACCTGTATAACAGAGAACAACAGTTCTCCCTTGCACCACCTTGCCACCCTGGTTTCTCTGGCTGCAACCAGATGGAAGCTACAACTCCTTGTGTTGAAGCACCCACTTGAATATATGAGGACAACAATCCTCCCTAGCACCTCCCTACCACCCATACATATAAATCTTTGCTACTGAAACTTATTACAGTGATATAATGTTCATCAATGGCTCACCAGTCTCATCACTATTCTGCTACACTACCCTGCTCTGTCTGCCTCACTGTCTTCCTACACACATGCCTTTCACTTTCTGTTCTTCTTTTGTGCTATGTGCACCATGTCCATTCAATGCACCATTCCTCTTCTGTGTATTTCAGTTGCTGTACACTACCTCCTTCTACACGCCTGAATCCTTCTCAACAGCTGCAACCATCTCTTCTTTGTTCTGCATTCTTATAGTCTCTGTGCACCTTGTGCATTCTATATGCACAATCCTTCCAATTTCTCTTTGCACTGCCATTGTTTTTCACATCAGGATGTACACTCCACTCCACCTTGCCACCACTTCACCCCCTCGAGCATCAAATCCCTCTCTTTGTTCTGCATGTTCTCCTCGTGTTGAGTCCTCTTCCTAATCATCATGGAAATTCCTCATATTTTTTGGCGGTTATACCCATGCGTTCATCATCACTGGGTGTTATGTTGAGATTCCTTAGCATGTCTAGTAGTCGAGACTCTTCGTCTTCTCTATCATAGTCGAGCTCATCCTCTCTATTGTAGTTTAGGCTTCAACGCTCTTCCATCTGTCAACCGCCTCTATCAACAGTCTTAATTCCACTGGCAGATGCCTTTAGATTCTTCATCTTCTCTGGCAATCACCCTGAAGTCTCTTCGAGTCCTCTAATAGAAACCATCAGTCCTTTCTAGTAGTTACATTGTGAACCTATTGAGCCTTCTGCCTTTGGCACCTTTCACCTTTCCTTTCACATGTGGCCTCAGGTGGTGGCCACAGCCTACACCAAAAGGTGTTTTTGCATTTCGTCATTTCGACATTTCGCATGTCGCGAATTCCTGTTGCGAGGCATCTCGACTCTCCAAGTCGCAATCTCCAAAATGGAGCTTGGTTGCACTAGCTCCTTCCTCCATCTTTCGTAGATGTGACCACTAGTTGTGACCACAACCTTATTCGAAACTGCATTTCACAATTTTGCATTTCGCGAATTTGTTTGCGAGTCACTCTGACTCTTCCAACTCTCGATCATGAAATGGAGCCTTGCAACTTGCAAGCTCCTTCCTTCACATGCCCACAGTTGTGACCAAGCGTTTATCCATAAATTTCTTTGGCGATTTCACATTTCGACATTCCTACATTTCAGCTTTCCTATGGTGAAGTGTTTCGACACTTCTAACTCCCGGTATCTAAAACTTGCATCAAAAAGTGTTTTTCTCATTTCGGCATTCCGACATTTCGACATGCTTGTGGTGAAGTGTTTCGACACTTCCAACTCTCGTTATCCGAAACCTACGCCAAAAGGTGTTTTTCGCATTTCGACATTCCGACATTTCTGTATTCTTGTGGTGAAGTGTTTCGACACTCCAACTCCCAGTATTCAAAAACTGCACCAAAAGGTGTTTTTTTCATTTCAGCATTCCGACATTTCGGTATTCCCATGGTGAAGTGTTTCGACACTCCAACTCCCGGTATCCGAAACCTGCACCAAAAGGTGTTTTTCGAATTTCGGCATTTTGACATTTTGGCATTCCTGTGGTGAGATATCTTGATGCTCCATGTTGCGATCCCTGAAACTCTGAAACTCCATGTCGTGATCCTCGAAACTCTGAAATGGAGTGTTTGTTGATGTCCCTGTTTTGGGATTTCGGCGTTTCGCATTTCGCAACTTCGAGACTCCTATGATGAAGAGTCTCGATTCTTGACTCCTCCAACTCCCAGTATCCAAAACTCCGAAACGGAGATTAAGTCCACTAGCTTCTGATCTTTCCATGCCATTATCTCTACTGATCTTCCTTGCCTGCCTATTTTCCATTGTTGTCTCCCAAGTGTAAACCTGCCAACGTCGCTACTATTCTTTTATGTAACCATACTTTCATCATTGTTGTTCTTGCCATCAATAACTGTAAGCATTCTATCGTTGCTGCTATTCTTTCCTGTAGAAATGCCATCATTGCTGCTGTTCTTGCCATCAATGACAAGCACTCTCTTCTTGTAAACATGCCAACATTTCCTTCATGTAGTTCTCCATTTCTAGATTAATTCCTTCATACAATTTCTCATTCCTAGATTAATTTCATTTACGCAACTAGATTAATTCAATTCCAAGTCTTGTGTTAGATTAATGATTCTATTTCAGTCGTGTGTTAGATTAATGATTCAATTTTAGTTGTAGCTTAAACATTAGATTATATTAGTCCCACTTCAATATTGTATATACTCTGCGTGTGCTTCGTCAGTTTATGAACCCCGGGTTGACAAATTAGATAGTTGGGTAAATACTACAATGCAATTAATTCAACATTAGTTCGACCCAATGTAACGACTGCTGTTCCTTTTGTTCTGATTGCTGTTCCTTTTGCAGGTCGTGCTGTTCCTTTGAATAGAGCAACTATTGTTCTCTTTATGATTGCTGTTCCTTTACAGGTGTTGCATCTCTGGAGGCTGGGTATTGAAAACGGAAGGTAAGAACCTACATAGGCGACAAGTAAAATGCTTGTGCCAACACCTACCTTTGGTTGATGCATAGAGGTTGTTTTTAGGACATCTTTAGAGCCCAACATCATTGAATCCAAAAAATTCACATTTTGGGATGAAAGAAGGGAAGATGTCGGGGCACATCATCTTGAAAGAGGGTATTAAGATAGAACCCAACAGGGTTGAAGGGATCCTGAAAATCGGCACTCAGTGCAGTAAGAAGGAGGTGTAATCCTTCCCGGGAAAGGTAAATTTCATGAGAAGATTCATCCCGAACCTAGTAGAAATTATAAAACATATCGCCTGAATGCTCAAAAAGGGGAACGAGATCAAGTGGAACCCAGAAGCCATAAAATAATTTGAAGATATCAAGGTAGAAACGACTAAATCTCCCGTGCTGGCCAACCCAGATTTCGCAAAAGACTTCATCTTATTTTCATTCACCTCAGAGCATACAATTGCCAGTGTGTTGTTACAAAAAGATGATCAGAACTATGAGAAGCCTATAGCCTATGGATGCTGAGGGATTCTCCACTAAGATATGACATCATGGAGAAATAAGCATACGCCTTAGTAAAATCCCTAAAGGAGTTCAGAATGTACATATTACACTACCATGTTATCGCTTACGTGCCCAACAAATCAGTCAAGGATATCCTGACTCAGCCTGACCCTAAGGGAAGAAGGGGTAAGTGGATAGTGACCATGCTGGAATACAACCTTGAAATCAAGCCCACAAAGTTGATTAAAGGTCAGGGCCTTGCAAAGATGATGGTGTAGTCGGACTGTGATGTTTTGGGAATCAACTTCATCGCTGATCTGTCAGAGAATCCTAAGGAAGAAACAACTGCGTAGGTGTCCCAAAAGTTTGTTGATTCACCATGGTATATAAACATAATCTATGTGTTGAGGAATCTGCAAGCCCCTCTAGGTTTAAGTAAGATGAAGGCCAGATTCTTAAAAATCAAAGTTGTTAAGTTCTACATCTTGGATAACTCACTGTACTGGAAATATCCTAGAGGGATATTGCTGAGTTGTTTGCTGGAAAACGACTCAGGAAATTCCAAAAAGGTGACTACGGAGGACATCACTGCTGGAAAACCTCTATGCATAATATCCTAAGAGCAGGCTACTATTGGCCTAGCATCTTCGCAGACGTTTACAAAGAAGTTTCCACTTTCCACGAGTGTCAGATTTTCGATGGAAGGAGAAAGCAGTAGCCCCTTCCACTGAAAGCAATCTTGATCGAAGCACCTTTAATGCAATGGGACTTTGATTTTATAGGGGAGATCCATCTTCCATCCTTAGTGCAGCACCGATGGATACTCACGGCCATAGATTACTTTGCGAAATGGATAGAAGCAATTCCAACGAAATAGGCTACTGACGCAGTCATCATTCAATTTCTGGAGACAAACCTCTTGTTGAGATTTGGGTGCCCTATCAATATCATAACAGATAACACGACCGCTTTCAAATCCAAGAAGATGGAGAAGTTTTGTCAGGATTACAATATAACCCTGGGACATTCTACAATGTATTACACATAGGGAAATGGGTTAGTAGAATCGTCAAATAAAAGTTTGACCAGGATCATCAAAGACTCCTGCAAGACAACAAGAAGGCATGGCATAAAAATATTATTTATGGGCTATGGGAGGATAAGGTCACTACCAAGAAGTCCATCTCGACCTCCCCATTCCAGATTGTATACGGTGCAAATGTAGTTTTTACAACCTCGCTGGGGTTTCCCATCAGGAAATTGTTGTAGGAATAGGAAGCCGAGCCAGATGAGGTACAAAGGAGGATAAATCAGTTGATTCACACACATCATATGAGGGAGTAGGTGTATAATCGATCACAACTTCACCAGGAAAGGATGAAGAAAACCTTCGATAAGCATTCTAAGTAGAAGGAATTTCAGATAGGGGACCTGGTGCTGAAATGGGACACGAGGAACAAAGATAAAGGAAAGCACAAAAAGTTCGATCATCTTTGGATGGGTCCATTCAGAATCAACGAATATCACGGGAACAACGCTTATTTTCTAGAAGAGCTTAATGGAGAATGCGTTGGTTGGGGTATGCGTTGGTTGGGGTCCTGTAAATGACAGGTTCCTCAAACACTATCTGGTGAAATAAAGTCCGTTTAAGTCACATGTCATTGTAAATAGTCATTTTATTTTGTCTTCAAGATAGGTGTTTTCGAGTCATTGTGTCAGTAGAAAGTTGAAGCTCAAAGAGAAGGCTCTGAGTTTATGTTGAGTTCGTTAGAATCTGTGTCAATAAGTTTAGGTTGCGTTTTTTTTTTGTGTTTTAGTGTTTGAAAGTTGAATAAGGCCCAATGGTCAAGAACCTGGTCTGTCGTTCTTTGCTACCTCACTGGGAGGATATCATCCCCGTTGGAGCCAGCTGTTAGCGCTGCCATTTCTCTTTTTAGTAAGGTTCAGCCTTAGTGGAGTTATGGCCCATGTGTCAACGCATGTGAGGTCAGGTACCGAACAACAAAGGGATTGAATTTAGTAAGTGGGGGGTTGGCCCTTGGAGTCGAGAAGGGATGTCAGATTCAAAACATGTGTAAATAGTATGAGTCTGTTCCCAAAGAGTCAAGTCCTATCATAAAGGAAGTTTTTACATGCCTCATGGTCGAGGCAAGTTGTTAAATAAAACTCGCGTCGACAAGTGAAATGACCATCACTAACTCATTATGAGGGCTGAAAGAATGAAAATTCATGGCGCCTGTATCATGTATGTTCTGTAGCCCTTATCATCTATACTTTACATGCCCCGAAGTGAACTCTTCACACGAATGTGCTATGAAAACTCTTCAGTTTTCTTCGAAGCCTCCAGTTGCCATTAATTCAGTGTTCCCCGACACGATTCCACCTCTCACCCACTCTGCTATAAATTACGGTGGTTTTGCATACAAAATGATTACCAGCCAGGCTTATGCACTGTGTAATGCTTCTCTCTAGCCTAGGTTGATAAATATTCCTTCCTTGGGCCCGTATCAAATCCACCACACGTAGAACAAGTATGAGTTTCGCCATGACAACCTCCTAGAGCATAAGGAAAGGCGTGCGAAGTGGAAGAAGCGCTGGGCCCGAGCCCCAAATCCTGAAATTGATAAATGAAGGTTCAGAGGTTAGATATTCTATTGAACAGTTCAGATGCATGGCCTTTTGTAGGAAAATCCAAGGATTGAATATGAGACTAGCTACGTAGTTCGCACTAAGTTTCTATGGTTTTCGCACAGTGATTGCGGGTGTCATTATCCATGTAACAGAAGAAAATATGTCGACCGCGACATAGATCCCTCTGTGCAGCGAAAGGTGGTTCAAAGGCATGTCCTTGGATGTGCAGTGACATGAAGACTTCCTCAAGCAATAATTTTTAGATGGGAAGGTTGAGACGAGCGTTCTGAGTAGACATTTTGATCCAAATTATTTTCGGCATGAAATGGGAGCGGAGATATAATAAAGAAATGTAGAGAGATATCACATATATTCAATAATATAACATAAATGTATCAGAGATGTAACCATAAACAAAGATATACAGTAATACATGATTTCTATTAATGAAAGAAATGTACAGAGACTGTAAAAATACAGAGTGAAAGACTCGCTAGAATGGTGGCAGCTTATCTCTGAGAAGAGATGTGACGGCTACTCACATTCACAAGAAGATGGTTACACTGAGGCTCACAAGGAATTTTTACAATAAACAAGAATGAAAAAAACCCTAGACATCTGAAAACCTAACTCTAGGAGATGAAGCGCCAAAAGTCATGTGGGCCCCGTTTGGGTAAGTGAGTACATCGACTTCTCGGGGTCGTAACTTTTGCATACGATATCCATTTTAGGCGTGTGATGGCTCATTGGAAAGGTATTTTCGAGGAGATTCATTTTGGGGGCTCAATAATTCCTTCAACTATCATTGAGAACCTTGATCTCGAAAAACCTTCATTTAGGCCCTTAAAATGGCCCCAGAAATTAAAAACTACTAAAAATAGTAAATTGCCAAAATTGCCAGAAAACTATTTTGAGCCAGTCAGAAAAGGTGGGTGGCCACCAATATCCACCTAGATAATTCCTCCCTCCTTAGGAAGTAATGGTTTCCATTGCGTTGAGTTCTCGGGGGAGAGGGAAAATCATTTTTTGAATCTGCATCTTGGTGAGCTACTTGCCTTGCTGGAGACGTTACGCTGCTCAGTTTATGGAAGTTTGTCATGAACCTGTTGAGGCTGAGACCATTCAAAAAGTAGGTCTACATGAGAGGACGATGTGCAGAAGGAATCTTTGAACTTTTCTGCAACCTTGTCGACTTGCTTCTATTGGATAGAAGATGCTTGGGGTGAGGCTGTAGTGGTTGTAGTGTCCTTCTGTTCTCCTTTTGAACAGATTGTGAAGAAGCTAAATTTTACAGTATGAGATACTACCTTGCGACACTTTTTAGGTGGAACAATAGTTGGAACTACCTCTGGTATTCTGTAGAGATGACACCCTAAAGAAACAATGACACTGTGGGGTCGAGACTCATAAACAACATGGCACTTCCACATATATGGTTGGCCCAAGAGAATATCACAGACATCCAGTGGGGAAACATCACATAATACCTCATCCTTGAAGGGTTGGATGCCATATGACAATCGACATTGTTGGCTGACACATAGATCTCGTCCTTGGCGAAGCCACCCGATGTTGTATTGCTGCGGGTGTGGTGTTGTCGACAATCCCAATTGTTTGACGACCTTTGTTGAGATGAGGTTCTTCTGGCTTCCGCTATCAACAATAAAATGCAGCAGGGTCCCCTTCACACATATGTGAATGAAAAATGTGCTCCCCCTCTTCAGGATCTGTTGGTTCTTCTGGTTGAATTGCTGCGGTCGCGACGATAACAGTGGGGTCCGCGTCAATGATCTATCCTTTACCATTATTTTCAGAATTAGATTCTAAATCAGGGTTCGACTCTTTGTCTTTGATCTCGACCACCAATGACTATTTTGAGCAACATTCATCGGTGTTTTTCCAGGGGATTTTATGGAACTCACACCATTTTCTGGTGTCCTTCTTTGTCTTCCTGTGACCCTTATTTTCCTGTGTCTTGGATTGGTTTTTGTTGAAATTACTAAGACAACTGAGAGGGGGGGGGTGAATCAGTTGTTATTGTGCTTAAACAATTTCAAAAATATTAATACATTTTTAATCTTTCTTCAAGTGATCATCAACATTATATAACATATGGACAATAAACCAATGAGCATTAGTCACACATAAGATATACACAGAGACAATTTTTCACAAGGAAACCCATAAAGGGAGAAAACCTCTTCTTCTTCGAAATGATAGGTAGTCTTTTAAGTTCTGTACATCATTGATAATTGAGCACCAACTCAATGTGAGGCTACAACTTTTGTTTTGCAAGCTGCAACTTGCTGAGAGAACCAACTTTCTATTTTCTCTAGCACCCACTAGAAGGAAGCAACAACTCCCTGGTTTCTCTAGCACCAACTAGAAGGAAGCACCAACTCCCTGGTTTCTCTAGCATAAACTAGAAGGAAGCTACAACTCCCTGTGTTCAAGCACCCACATGAACCTCTGAGGACACTGGTCCTCCCTAACACCTCCCGACCACCCTAAAATATGAATATGAAACACTGAAACCAATTACAGTGATATAGTGTTCAATAACAACTTACCAGTCTCATCACTATTCTGCAAGATTTTGCTAATCAGTCTTCCTCACTTTTTTCCAACATGCATCCACTGCCCATTCTATTCTTCTACCTTTTGTGCTCTATGTGCCATTCCCATTCAATGCACCTTTTGTTTCCTATCCATTTCAGCTGCTGCACCACCTCTTTACTTCCTCACACATGCATTACTTCACCTCAACAACCACCCACATCACTTCTCTGTGCCGTGTTCTTATAGCTTCTGTGCACCTTGTGCATACAATATGCGCAATGCTTCTGCATCTTTTCATAGTGAGTGCTCTGTCTGATCATCATTACGACTTCTCAACTTCTCTAGCAGTTTGCCCATGCATTCAACATCACTGGATGTCATGCTGAGATTCCTCAGCCTCTCTGGCAGTCGAGACTCTTCGTCTTCTCTGGCACAGTCAAGCTTATAATTTCTGCTTTAGTTACAAACTTCAACGCTCATCCACTTGTCAGTCCCTCTAAGAATCGTCTTCATTAACTCTTAGAAGCTTGGAGACCCTTTAGCTCCTCTGGCGATCACACAGAGGTCTCTTCGAACCCTTTGGTAGAGACCATCAATGGTTTACAACAGTTAGACTATGAGGAGCAACATTAGCCCTTCGATCGTGCCTAAAATCCCCTGCACCGTTGGATTGACTTCATGTGATCTTGTGTTTATTTTGCCAATTCGCATTTCGGTATTTTGCGATCCCCGTGGTAAATATTTCATTACTCTCCATGTTCCAATCCATGAAACTCTGAAATGGAGCTTGTTTGAACTAGCTCCTTCCTTTCTCGTGACCACCGACGATGACCACAGGCTGTGCCAAAAGGCGCTTCATATTTCACGAGTTTATAAAATTCATCGAGTCTGATCGATGGTTGAAATATCCATAGATCCGACGGTCCAGGTCTTATCATGATCTCGCATCTAGCGAGTTTCCACTCCATGCTCTGTTGACTCCAAGTCAGTGAAATTCCAATTGCTTGCCACTTGTCCTATGATTCGATGGTCCAGGTCAGATCTTGAATCACGACTCCGATCATATCGCGATTTCTCGATTTCAACATTCTTATTGCAAAGTGTTTTGACACTCCAACTTCCAGTATCCGAAACCCCGAAATGGGGTTGGATCAACGGTCCACATCAAACCTTGATCTGACGGCTCAGATCATTTCATGATTTCGGCATTCTTGTGGTATTTTTTCTTGACTCTCCAAGTCACGATTCACAAAACCTCGAAATGGAGTCTTTGACATGCTCTGATCTTCTGCCACGTGTCCCTCTTGGATCAACGATCAAGATTTTACCGAGGCTTCGCAAATCCATGAGCCTTCGTTGTGCCTGATCAATGGTACAGATTAGTCCTTGATCCGATGGTTAGGATTAATTCACGATTTTGCATATCATGATTTTGAGATGTTAGGGAACCTCATTCCTTTGACTCTCCAGTCAACAAAATGTCTATCTTCCACCACGTGTCCTATGGACCCAATGGTCCTGATCTTGTCATGATTTTGCATATCGAGATTTTGGGACTCCTGTGGTAGAAGTTCTTGACATCTCCATCTCCCGATTTTCGAAATCCAGATAGCCAAAACTACGAAATGGAGTTGGACCACCGCTTCGATCTTACACTTTAAAGAACGTGCAGGTTCTTCTTGATCCAACGATGGTTGGAACTTATGCTCAAATCTGACACCTAAGATCTATCCTCCTCTTCTATGTGTTCTTGTTTTCTACAATCTAATCTGATGGTCCTCCTTCTTTCAGGAATTTAAATTGGATCCAACGATCACTGACGCTTCTCCTCCCGAGCTTAGGCACTACGTTCGAATCTATGCTAATTCCTCCTGAGCTTACTTTGTCCTTGTTTTTCCTTCACTGCATACTCTGATCTTTCCATCAGTGACAAGCACATACTGCCTGTAAAGCATGCCAACCATCCTCTGCACTATCTCTTCTGATCTTATCGAGCTTGCTTTGCAACGTCTTCCCAAAATACTTCTGATGCCCATCTGTTACATTCTTCCTGTACTCAACCCATCATCGCTATTGTACTTGCCATCAATGAAAAACATACACTACCTGTAAACCATGCAAACAATCTCCCCCTTTGGCATTGATGGCAACAAAGGCACCCAGATTCTTTTCTCCCCCTTTGACATCAATGTCAAAGAGAACATGCTCCCCCTGAGCTGTTGCAGTATTTCTAAGAGGTATCATATATTCAATCAATCAATACAAAACTCCCCCTAATAGGATGAACTTTCTTAGATGTCAGATGGGATGACACCCAACTTCTGTCGAAGATAATCAAATGGTGTCTTGGCTAGGGGTTTAGTAAATATGTCTGCTATCTGTTCTGTGGAAGGGATATAATTCAACTGAACAAATCTGTTTGTGACTTGTTCTCTGAGAAAATGGTATTTATTGGGATATTATTAGTCTTGGAATGAAGAACATGATTCTTGGAGACACTAATGGCACTAGTGTTATCACAGTGAATTGTAATCGGATAAGTATAGTTTACCTTCAAATCTGCAAGAGTTTGAATCATCCACAAGATCTGAGTACAACAAGTAGTAGCAACAATGTACTCTACTTCTGTAGTTGATAAGGAAATAGACCCTTGTTTCTTACTAATCCATGCTACCAACGAGTCTCCCAGGAAGAAGGCACCTCCACTGGTGCTTTTTCTTTCATCTACACAATTTTCCCAATCTGCATCTGAATAAGAAGTTAACTGAAAATTTTGATTTCTAGGATACCACAGACCATAAGTCATTGTTCCCTTCAAGTATTTGAATATCCTTTTGACAAATCCCAAATGAATTTGTTTAGGAGCAGACTAATAATGACCTACCATTCCAACAACTTGCATTATATCAGGACGTGATGATGTGATATACAAAAGACTGCCTATCATTGATCGATATGTCCTTTGATCAACATCGAGTGAAATGTCATCTTTACTGAGCTTGCAACCAACCACCATGGGTGTACTAATAGGAGAGGAGTCCTCCATCTGATATTTCTTCAACATGTCTTTCAAGTATTTTTCTTGAGACATAAAAATTCCTGCAGAACTCTGTTTTACTTGCAGGCCAAGAAAATATGACAGCTCTCCTATCATGGACATCTCAAATTCTGTTTGTATAGAGTTAGAAAACCATTGGATAGATGATTCATTAGTGCACCCAAAAATAATATCATCTACATAAACCAAAACAACTAATAAATTATCACCTTTAGACTTAATGTAAAGGTTGTTGTCAACATTACCTTTCTTGAATCCTTTATCTTGTAAAATTTGTCCAATCTATAATACCAGCCTTGTGGTGCTTGTTTCAGTCCATATAAGGCCTTCTTCAGCTTGCAAACATTATTAGGATTATCTGTCAATGAAAATCCTTCAGGTTGCTCCATATATACTTCTTCCTCTAGATCTCCATTAAGAAATGATGACTTAACATCCATCTGATAAACTTTAAAGTTCTTGTGACATGAATAAGCAAGAAACATTATGATAGCTTCCAATCTTGCCACTGGTGCAAAATTTTCATCAAAGTCCTGAGCTTCAACTTGTGTATACCCTTTACAGACCAATCTGGCTTTATTTCTAACAACTTGTCCTTTTTCATTCATTTTATTCTTGAACACCCATTTGGAACCTATTACATTTTTATCTTCAGGTCTAGGGACAAGCTCCCAAGTATTTTTCTTCTCAATCTGATCAAGCTCTTCATTCATTGCTCTAATCCAATTATCATCCTGGCTAGCTTCCTCAAAATTTTTAGGTTCAATCATAGATAAAAAGGCAACATGATATTGTTCTAAGTCTTTAATCAATTTCCTTCTTGTCTTAACTCCTTTATTTATATCTCCAATTATCTGATTTTCAGGATGATTCTTTCTAATAATTCTGAGACGTGATTTTGCTTCTTTCTGCTGATTTGTGTCAGTTTGAGTATTCGTATCTTCATCTGATTCAAATTCTTCCTTTTCTGATCCTTGGACCTGTTCATCTTCATCTTCATCTTCAACTATATCTTCTGTTCTTGGTTCAACACTGCTTACATTTCTGACTGGGATTTCTTCATCAACTTTTATGTCTATACAATCAACTAGTTTGCGCAGTCTCTTATTGTAGCATCTGTACCCTTTACTATTTGTAGCATAACCCAAAAAGATACCTTCATCAGCCCGGTCATCATATTTGCCAATATTTTCATCATTGTTCTTGATATAAAATTTACTCCCAAACACTTTAAAGTGCTTGATTGAAGAAGGTCTTCCAAACCATAGTTCATAAGGGGTCTTGTCACTGTGTGGCCTAAGATGAGCTTTGTTAAGGATATGAACAACTGTATGAATTGATTCCACCCAATAAGTCTAAGGTATGTTCCTTTCATTCATCATTGATCTTTCCATTTGCTGTATTGATCTATTCTGCTTCTCAACAACTCCATTTTTCCATGGAGTCCTTGGAATTGTGTACTCTCTTTTGATCCCATGTTTATCACAGAACTCTTTGAATTTCCATGAACTAAACTCTCCTCCTCTATCAAACCTTACTGCCTTTAATCTTTTTCCTGTTTGATTCTTAGTCAGAGACTTAAACACTTTGAATTTTTCAAATGCTTCAGATTTTTCCTTTAAAAAGGAAACCCATGTTAGTCTAGAATAATCATCAATAATTAACATAAAATAGTTTTCTTTTCCTGTATCTTTTCTTGATGGTCCACATAAATCCATATGTAATAACTGGAGAGGTTTTTCTGTTGAGGGAAAGTTTTTAGATTTGAACTAAGTGCGAGTAAGCTTTCCTATCTGGCAGGGTTTACAAACAGAGTCGTATGGATTTGATATCTTCGGAAGATCCTTTACTGCCCCATTGTTTCTGAGCTTGATTATATGATCAAAATTTAGGTGTCCAAGTCTCCTATGCCACAACCAACTTTCATCATACTTGCTTAAGTGACATTCTTCTTTTTCTTCTTTTAA
>ML778684.1:1023085-1126540 GCA_009831015.1 Picea engelmannii
CTTCTATTGCAGAGACTTTTGAATTAAATTTATCAAGCAACGATCTTAAAATCTTCTGAACTAAAAATGGTTCTTCAATCTTCTCACCAAGACCCTTCATGGCATTTACAAGTTCTTCAACTCTTAAAAAATACTTGCTAATTATTTCATCTTCATTCATATTTAGTTGTTCAAATTTCAATTTGTATGTTTGAAGTTTGACATCTTTTACTTTCTCATTTCCTTCATAATTGCTAATAAGTTTATCCCACATTGCTTTGGCAGTTTCAAGATGCATCACCTTTACAAACTCAGCTTCCACAAGTCCATTGAAGATAGCATTCATTCCCTTAGCATTAAAAATAAACTCTAAATTATCGTCCTTGGAGGCTAGCACAACAGGCTTTGTATATCCAGTCTCTACTACATCCCAAACATCAGCACCCAAGGCCATTAAGTATGTTCTCATTCTAATCTTCCAGAAGGAAAAATTTGTTCAATCAAACAGAGGGGGCTTAGTGGCTAAAGTCCCTTCATGAATTGTCATGTTTAATCTTATAGATCTACCTTTGAATAAAAGGAACCCACTCTAATACCAATTGTTGAAATTACTAAGACAACTGAGAGGGGGGGTGAATTAGTTGTTATTGTGCTTAAACAATTTTAACAATATTAATACATTTTTAATCTTTCTTCAAGTGATCATCAACATTATACAGCATATGGACAATAAACTAATGAGAATCAATCACACATAAGATATACACAGAGACATATTTTCACGAGGAAACCCATAAAGGGAGAAAATCTCTTCTTCTTCGAAATGATAGGCAGTCTTTTAAGTTCTGTACATCATTGATAATTGAGCACCAAATCAATGTGAGGCTATAACCTCTGTTTTGTAAGATGCAACTTGCTGAGAGAACCAACTCTCTATTTTCTCTATCACCCACTAGAAGGAAGCACCAACTCCTTGGTTTCTCTAGCACCAACTAGAAGGAAGCACCAACTCCCTGGTTTCTCTAACATCAACTAGAAGAAAGCTACAAATCCCTGTGTTCAAACACCCACTCAAACCTCTGAGGACACCGGTCCTCCCTAGAACCTCCCAACGACCCTAAAATATGAATATGAAATACTAAAACCAATTACAGTGATATAATGTTCAATAACAACTTACCAGTCTCATCACTGTTCTGCAAGATTTTGCTACTCAATCTTCCTCACTGTCTTCCAGCATGCATCCGCTGCCCATTCTGTTCTTCTACCTTTTGTGCTCTGTGTGCCATTCCCATTCAATGCACCTTTTGATTTCTATCCATTTTAGCTGCTGCACTACCTCTTTACTTCCTCACACATGCATTACTTCACCTTAACAACCACCCACATCACTTCTCTGTGCCATTCTCTTATAGCTTCTGTGCACCTTGTGCATACAATATGTGCAATGCTTCTGCATCTCTTCACAGTGAGTTCTCTATCTGATCATCATTACAAATTCTCAGATTCTCTGGCAGTTTTCCCATGCGTTAAGCATCACTAGATGTCATGCTGAGATTCCTCAGCCTCTCTGGCAGTCAAGACTCTTCGTCTTCTCTGGCATAGTCGAGCTTATACTTTCTTCTTCAGTTACAAACTTCAATGCTCATCCACTTGTCAGTCCCTCTAAGAATCATCTTCATTCACTGTTAGAAGCTTGGAGATATGGCGATCACACAGAGGTCTCTTCGAATCCTTTGGCAGAGACCATCAATGGTTTCCAACAGTTAGACTGCGAGGAGAAACATTAGCCCTTCGATCGTGCCCAAAATCCCCTGCACTGTTGGATTGACTTCATGTGATCTTGCGTTTATTTCTCCAATTCACATTTCGGTATTTCAGGATCCACGTGGTAAAGATTTCGTTACTCTCCATGTCCCGATCCCTGAAACTCCAAAATGGAGCTTGTCTGAACTAGCTCCTTCCTTTCTCGTGACCACCAGCGGTGACCACAAGCTGTGCCAAAAGGCACTTCATATTTCGCGAGTTTATAAACTTCATCGAGTCTGATCGATGGTTGGAATCTCCATAGATCCGATGGTCTAGGTCTTATCGTGATCTCACATCTAGCGAGTTTCCACTCCATGCTATGTTGACTCCAAGTCAACGAAATTCCAATCGCTTGCCACTTTTCCTATGATTCGACGGTCCAGATCAAATCTTGAATCAACGACTCTGATCATATCACGATTTCATGATTTCGGCATTCTTATTGCAAAGTGTTTTGACACTCCAACTTTTGGTATCCGAAACCCAAAAATGGGGTTGGATCAACGGTCCACATCAAACCTTGATCTGACGGCTCAGATCATTTCACGATTTCGACATTCCTGTGGTATTGTTTCTTGACTCTCCAAGTCGCGATTCACAAAACCCCGAATTGGAGTCTTTGACATGCTCCGATCTTCTGCCACACATCCCTCTTGGATCAATGGTCAATATTTTACTGAGGCTTCACAACTCCACGAGCCTTTTTTGTGCTTGATCAACGGTTCAGATCAGTCCTCGATCTGATGGTTAGGATTAATTCACAATTTTGAGATGTTAGGGAACCCCGTTCTTTTGACTCTCCAGTCAATGAAATGACGATCTTCTGCCACATGTCCTATGGACCCAATGGTCTCGATCTTGTCATGATTTTGCATATCACGATTTCGGGACTCCCGTGGTAGGATTTCTTGACATCTCCATCTCCCGATTTCTGAAATCCCGATAGCCAAAACTCCGAAATGGAGTTGGACCACCGCTTCGATCTTACACTTTAAAGAATGTGCAGGTTCTTCCTGATCCAACGATGGTTGGAACTTATTCTCAGATCTGACGCCTGAGATCTGTCCTCCTCTTCTGTGCATTCTTCTTGTCTACAATCTGATCTGATGGTCCTCCTTCTTTTGGGAATTTAAATGGGATCCAACAATCATTGATGCTTCTCCTCCCGAGCTTAGGCACTGTGTTCGACTTTGCGCTAATTCCTCCTGAGCTTACTTTGTCCTTGTTTTTCCCTCACTGCATAATTTGATCTTGCCATCAGTGACAAGCACATACTGCCTGTAAATCATGCCAACCATCCTCTGCACTATCTCTTCTGATCTTATCAAACTTTCTCTGCAGCATCTTCCCAAACAACTTCTGGTGCCCGTCTATTACATTCTTCCTGTACTCAAGCCATCATCACTGTTGTACTTTCCATCAATGACAAGCATACACTGACTGTAAACCATGCCAACATTTTTTAGGATACTATTTGTTAGGCTCATCTTTGTCATACTTCGGTTGTTGTGTATTTGCAGACCCGAAAGCCCATTTTTTTTGGTGCTTAAATTTCTGCTCGATTTTGACAGCATATCGATAAGCAGCACCGAGTGATGAGATGTCCAGAAAATCCATTTCAGTTTGGATGTATCTGTGTAGAGCCCCACGATATTTCAGAAACAAATGTTGCTCAGAGTCTTTGATACCCAACTTGGTGCGCAAGGTATGGAAAGTATCGGTGAACTCCAGAACTGCTTCGCTCCTCTCTTGCTATAGTGTGGTCCATCTCATGTACTGGTCCTCATAGTTGTCAACAGGGTAATACTGTTCCTTTACCACATCCACAAAAAAATCCCAAGTGGGATCGGCCCCATATATTCCAGACTCCTCTGTGGAACTTTGCTCCTAGTAAGTTTCCCACCAATGTTTGACATGAGGGAGATCTTTAAGGAGTGCGAAGGTGATCTTTTCTTTTTCGGAAAAATTGTGAATAGAGAAAAAACCTTCTAGCAAAGTTAACCATTTTTCTAGGGCTTCTGCATCTATCTGTCCTTCAAATACAGGAATATCAAAATTAACTTGTACATTGAAAGGAGAGGTGCCTCCAAAGTGGCCGCTTGATATAGATGCGCCTACTGTTTTCGGCATACATTGAAGGATGTGGGAAAAATTCTCCATCATTTCATCCCTCTGTCACGTGAGAGCTTGCTCAAGCAACAGATTGATAGGATCGTCTGCTCTGTCATTTTTCTTTTCTTCCACCATTGAGGGTTTCTTGGGTGTGTGAGAGAAATTGTCTTCAAGAGAGACAAGATCGAGACCCAACATGCTATACTCGGACCTCGTCGGGGACATGCAATGAAATAATGATCAAGAGTAGCCTGCTCTGATACAACTGATCTAGATTATTTTCGGCACGAAATGAGAGCGGAGATATAATAAAGAAATGCAGAGAGATATCACATATATTCAATAATATAAAATAAATGTATCAGAGATGCAACCATAAACATAGATATACAGTAATACATGATTTCTATTAATGAAAGAAATGTACAGAGACTGCAAAAATATAGAGTGAAAGACTCGCTAGAATGGTGGCAGCTTATCTCTGAGAAGAGATGTGACGGCTACTTGCATTTGCAAGAACATGGTTAAAATGAGGATCCCAAGGCATTTTTACAATAAACAAGAATGACCAAAACCCTAGACATCTGAAAACCTAAGCCTAGGAGATGAAGTGCCAAAAGTCATGTGGGCTCCGTTTGGGTAAGTGAGTACATCAACTTCCCAGGGTCGTAACTTTTGCATACGATTTCTGTTTTCGGCATGTGATAGCTCGTTGGAAAGGTATTGTTGAGGAGATTCATTTTGGGGGCACAATAATGCCATTGGATATTATTTATAACCTCAATCTATAAAAACCTTCATTTAGGCCCTCAAAATGGTCCTAGAAGTTAAAAACTGCTAAAAATAGTAAATTGCCAGAAAACTATTTTGAGTCAGTCGGAAAAGGTGGGTGGCCACCAATATCCACCTGGATCAATCCTCCCTCCTTAGGAAGTAATGGTATCTATTTCATTGAGTTCTCGGGGGAGAGGGAAAAATGTTTGCTGAATCTGCTTCTTGGTGAGCTGCTTGCCTTGATTTAGACGTCGTGCTGCTCAGTTTGTGGAAGTTTGTCACGAACCTGTTGAGGTTGAGGCCATTCAAAAAGTCAGGCTACATGAGAGGACAATGTGCAGAAGGAATATTTGTGCTTTGCTGCAACCTTGTCGACTTGCTTCTATTTGATAGAAGGTGCTTGGGGTGAGGCTGTAGTGGTTGCAATGTCCTTCTGTTCTCCTTTTGAACAGATTGTGAAGAAGCTAAATTTTTCAGTATGAGATACTACCTTGCAACACTTTTTAGGTGGAATAGTAGTTGGAACTACCTCTGGTATTCTATAGAGATGACCCCCCAGAGAAACAATGACACTGCAGGGTCGAAAGTCATAAACACCATGGCGCTTCCAAATATATGGTTGGCCCAAGAGAACATCACAGACATCCAGTGGGGAAACATCACATAATACCTCATCCTTGAAGGGTTGGATGCTGTATGACAATCGACATTGTTGGCTGACACAAAGATCTCATCCTTGGTGAAGCCACCCAATGTTGTATGGATGTGAGTGTGGTGTTGTCGACAATCCCAACTATTTGACGACCTCTGCTAAGATGAGGTTCTTCTGACTTCCGCTATCAACAATAAAATGCAGTAGGGTCTCCTTCACCCACATCTGTGAATGAAAAAAGTGCTCCCCCTCTTTAGGATTTGTTGGTTCTTCTGGTTGAATTGGTGCAGTCACAACAATAGAAGTCGGGTCCACGTCAATGATCTATCCTTTACCATTATTTTTTAGAATCAGATTCTGAATTAGGGTTCAACTCTTTGTCTTTGATCTCGGCCACCAATGAATGTTTTGAGCGACATTCATCGGTGTTGTGCCAGGGGATTTTGTGGAACTTGCACCATTTTCCGGTGTCCTTCTTTGTCTTCTCGTGACCCTTCTTTTCCTGTGTCTTGTACTAGTTTTCTTGAGACTTTTTGTTAGGGATGTCTTTTTCATACTTCGGTTGTTGCAGATTTTTAGACCCGAACTCCCATTTTTCTGTTGCTTAAATTTCTGCTTGATTTTGACAGCATATTGATAAGCAACACCGAGAGATGAGATGTCTAGAAAATCCATTTCAGTTTGGATGTATCTGTGTAGAGCCCCATGGTATTTTAGAACCAAATGTTTCTCGGATTCTTTGATACCCAACTTGGTGCGCAAGGTATGGAAGGTATTGGTGAACTTCGAAACTGCTTGGCCCCTCTCTTGCCGCAGTGTGGTCCATCTCATGTACCAGTCCTCATAGTTGCCAACAGGGTAATATTGTTCCTTTACCGCATCCACAAAAAAATCCCAAGTGGGATCGGCCCCATATATTCCAGACTCCTCTATGGAAATTTGCTCCCAGTAAGTTTCCCACCAATGTTTGACATGAGGGAGAGCTTTAAGGAGTGGGAAGGTGATCTTTTCTTTGTCAGAAAAATTGTGAACAGAGAAATAACCTTCTACCAGAGTTAACCATTTTTCTAGGGCTTCTGCATTTATCTATCCTTCAAATATAGGAATATCAAAATTAACTTATACCTTGAAAGGCAAGGTGACTCCAAAGTGGCTGCTTGATGAATATGCGTCTGTTGTTATCGACATGCGTTGAAGGATGTGGGAAAAATTCTCCATCATTTCGTCCCTTGTCACGTGAGATCTTGGTCAAGCAACAGATTGATAGGATCGTCTGCTCCGTCGTTTTTCTTTTCTTCCACCATTGAGGGTTTCTTGGGCGTGAGAGAGAGATTGTCTTCAAGAGAGACAATCTCGAGACCCAACTTGCTATACTTGGACCTCGTCGGGGACATGCACTGAAAAAACGATCAAGAGCAACCTACTCTGATACCACTGATCCAGATTATTTTCGGAACAAAATGAGAGCGGAGATATAATAAAGAAATACAGAGAGATATCTCATATATTCAATAATATAACATAAATGTATCATAGAACCATAAACACAGATATACAGTAATACATGATTTATATTAGTGAAATAAATGTATAGAGACTGTAAAAATACAGAGTGAAAGACTCGCTAGAATGGTGGCAACCTATCTTTGAGAAGAGATGTGACAACTATTTGCATTCACAAGAGGATGGTTACAATGAGGCTCCCAAGGCCTTTTTACAATAAACAGGAATGCCAAAACCCCTAGACATCTGAAAACCTAACCCTAGGAGATGAAGTGCCAAAAGTCACGTGGGCCCCTTTTGGGTAGGTGAGTACATCAACTTCCCGGGGTCGTAACTTTTGCATATGATCTCCATTTTAGGTGTGTGATAGCTAGTTAGAAAGGTATTGTTGAGGAGATTCATTTTGGGGGCTCAATCATGATTTTAGATATTGTTGAGAACCTCAATCTCAAAAAACCTTCATTTAGGCCCTCAAAATGGCCCCGGAAGTTAAAAACTGCTAAAAATAGTAAATTGCCAAAATTGCCAGAAAATTGTTTTGAGCCAGTTGGAAAAGGTGGGTGGCCACCAATATACACCTACATCAATCCTCCCTCCTCAGGAAGAAATGGTATCCATTGCGTTGAGTTCCCGAGGGAGAGGGAAAAGCGTTTGCTGAATCTGCATCTTGGTTAGCTGCTTGCCTTACTGGAGACGTCGCGCTGCTCAGTTTGTGGAAGTTTGTCACGAACCTGTTGAGGCCGAGGCCATTCAAAAAGTCGGGCTACATGAGAGGACGATGTGAAAAAGGAATCTTTGCACTTTTCTGCAACCGTGTCAACCTTCTTTTATTTGATATAAGGTGCTTGGGGCAAGGCTATAGTGGTTGCAGTGTCCTTTTGTTCTCGTTTTGAACAGATTGTGAAGAAGCTAAATTTTGCAGTATGAGATACTACCTTGCGACACTTTTTAGGTGGAATAGTAGTTGGAACTACCTATGGTATTCTATAGAGATGACCCCCCATAGAAACAATGATACTGTGGGGTCGAGACTCATAAACATCATGGTGCATCCACATATATGGTTGCCCCAAGAGAACATCACAGACATCTAGTGGGGAAACACCACATAATACCTCATCCTTGAAGGGTTGTATTTCGTATGACAATCAAAATTATTGGCTGACATGAAGATCTTATCCTTGGCGGAGCCACCCGATGTTGTATGGCGGCGGGTGTGGTGTTGTCGATAATCCCAACTGTTTGATGACCTCTACTGAGATGAGGTTCTTCTAGCTTCCTTTATCAACAATAAAATGCAGTGGGGTCCCCTTCACCCACATCTCTGAATGAAAAAGGCACTCACTCTCTTCATGATCTGTTGGTTCTTTTGGTTGAATTGCTGCGATCGCGACAATAGCAGTGGGGTCCACATCAATGATCTTTCATTTTCCATTATTTTTAGAATCAAATTCTGAATCAGTGTTTGACTCTCTTTCTTTGATCTTAGCCACCAATGAATGTTTTGAGCGACATTCATCGGTGTTGTGCCAGTGGATTTTGTGGAACTCGCACCATTTTTCGGTGTCCTTCTTTGTCTTCCTGTGAACCTTCTTTTCCTGTGTCTTGGACTGGTTTTCAGGAGACTGTTTGTTAGTGTCGTCTTTGTCATACTTTGGTTGTTGCGGATTTGCAGACCCAAACTCTCGTTTTTTCTGGTGCTTAAATTTCTTCTCGATTTTGACAGCATATCGATAAGCAACACCGAGTGATGAGATGTCCAGAAAATCCATTTCAGTTTGGATGTATCTGTGTAGAGCCCCACGGTATTTCAGAACCAAATGTTGCTCGGAGTCTTTGATACCCAGTTTGGTACACAAGGTATGGAAGGTATTGGTGAACTCCAGAACTACTTGGCCCCTCTCTCGCCGTAGTGTGGTCCATCTCATGTACTGGTCCTCATAGTTGCCAACAAGGTAATACTATTCCTTTACCGCATCCACAAAAAAATACCAAGTGGGATCGACCCCATATATTCCAGACTCCTCTGTGGAAATTTTCTCATAGTAAGTTTCCCACCAATGTTTGACATGAGCGAGAGCTTTAAGGAGTGTGGAGGTGATCGTTTCTTTGTCGGAAAAATTGTGAACAAAGAAATAACCTTCTAGCAGAGTTAACCATTTTTCTAGGGCTTCTGCATCTATCTGTCCTTCAAATACAGGAATATCAAAATTAAATTGTACCTTGAAAGTTGAGGTGCCTCCAAAGTGGTCACTTGATGAAGATGCACCTTCTATTATTGGCAGACATTGAAGGATGTGGACAAATTTCTCCATCATTTCGTCCCTCTATCGCGTGAGAGCTTGCTCAAGCAACATATTGATAGGATCGTTTGCTCCGTTGTTTTTATTTTCTTCTGTCATTGAGGGTTTCTTGGGTGTGGGAGAGTGATTGTATTCAAGAGAGTCAAGCTCGAGACCCAACTTTCTATACTCGGACCTTGTCGGGGACATGCACTAAAAAAATGATCAAGAGCAGCCTGCTCTGATACCACTGATCCAGATTATTTTCGGCACGAAATGAGAGAAGAGATATAATAAAGAAATGAAAAAGATATCGCATATATTTAGTAATATAACATAAATGTATCAGAGATGCAACCATAAACATAGATATACAATAATACATGATTTCTATTAATGAAATAAATGTACAAAGACTGTAAAAATACAGAGTGAAAGACTCTCTAGAATGGTGGAAGCTTATCTCCGAGAAGAGATGTGAAGGCTACTCGCATTATCAAGAAGATGGTTACAATGAGGCTCCCAAGGAATTTTTACAATAAACATAAATGAAAAATACCCTAGACATCTGAAAACCTAACCCTAGGAGATGAAGTGCCAAAAGTCATGTGGGCCCCGTTTGGGTAAGTGAGTACATCAACTTCCTGGGGTCGTAACTTTTGCATACAATCTCCATTTTAGGCGTGTGATAGCTCGTTGGAAAGGTATTGTCGAGGAGATTAATTTTGTTTACTCAATAATTTATTCATATATAATTGATAACCTAGATCTTGAAAAACTTTCATTTAGGCCGTCAAAATGGCCCTAGAAGTTAAAAAATGCTAAAAATAGTAAATTGCCAAAATTGCCAGAAAATTGTTTTGAGCCAGTCGAAAAAGGTGGGTGGCCATCAGTATCCACCTGTATCAATCCTCCCTCCTTAGGAAATACTTATCTCCATTGTGTTGAGTTCCTAGGGGAGAGGGAAAAGCGTTTGCTGAATCTCCATCTTGGTGAGCTGCTTGCCTTGCTGGAGACGTCACGTCGCTCAGTTTGTGGAAGTTTGTCACGAACCTATTGAGGCCGAGGCCATTAAAAAAGTTGGGCCACATGAGAGGACGATGTGCAGAAGGAATCTTTGCAATTTGCTGCAACCTTGTCGACTTGCTTCTATTTGATAGAAGGTGCTTGGGGTGAGGTGGTAGTGGTTGCAGTGTCCTTTTGTTATCATTTTGAACAGATTGTGAAGAAGCTAAATTTTGCAGTATGAGATACTAACGTGCGGCACTTTTTAGGTGGAACAATAGTTGGAACTACCTATGGTATTACGAAGAGATGACCCCCCAGAGAAACAATGAAACTATGGGGTCGAGATTCATAAACAGTATGACGCTTCCACATATATGGTTGGCCCAAGAGAACATCATAGACATCTAGTTGGGGAACATCACATAATACCTCATCCTTGAAGGGTTGGATTCTGTATGACAATCGACATTGTTGGCCGACACAAAGATCTCATCCTTGGCGAAGCCACCCGATGTTGTATGGCTATGGGTGTGGTGTTGTCGACAATCCAAACTGTTTGACGACCTCTGCTGAGATGAGGTTCTTCTGGCTTCCGCTATCAACAATAAAATGAAGCAGGGTCCCCTTCACCCACATCCATGAATGAAAAAGGCACCCCCCCTCTTCAGGATCTGTTGGTTCTTCTAGTTGAATTGCTGCAGTCGTGACAATAGCAGTGGGGTCTGCGTCAATGATATATCCTTTACCATTATTTTTAGAATCAAATTATGAATCGGGGTTCGGCTCTTTGTCTTTGATCTCGGTCATCAATCACTGTTTTGAGCGACATTAATCGGTGTTGTGCTAGGGGATTTTGTGAAACTCGCACCTTTTTCCGGTATCCTTCTTTGTCTTCCCGTGACCCTTCTTTTCCTGTGTCTTGGACTGGTTTTCAGGAGACTGTTTGTTAGGGCCTTCTTTGTCATACTTCGGTTGTTGCGGATTTGTAGACCCAAACTCCCATTTTTTCTGGTGTTTAAATTTTTGCTCGATTTTGACAGCATATCTATAAGCAGCACCGAGTGATGAGATGTCCAGAAAATCCATTTCAATTTGGATGTATTTGTGTAGAGCCCTATGGTATTTTAGAACCAAATGTTTCTCAGAGTCTTTGATACCCAGCTTGGTGCGCAAGGTATGGAAGGTATTGGTGAACCTCATAACCGATTGGCCCCTCTCTTTCTGCAGTGTGGACCAGGTCCTCATAGTTGCCAACAGGGTAATACTATTCCTTTACCGCATCCACAAAAAAATCCCAAGTGGGATCGACCCCATTTATTCCAGAATCATCTGTGGAAATTTTCTCCCAGTAAGTTTCCCACCAATGTTTGACACAAGGGAGATATTTAAGGAGTGCGAAGGTAATGTTTTATTTGTTGGAAAAATTGTGAACAAAGAAATAACCTTCTAGCAGAGTTAACCATTTTTCTAGGGCTTCTGCATCTATCTGTCCTTCAAGTATAGGAATATCAAAATTAACTTGTACCTTGAAAGGTGAGGTGCCTCCAAAGTGGCCACTTGATGAAGATGCACTTGCTGTTATCGACAGGCGTTGAAGGATGTGCGCAAAATTCTCCATCATTTCTTCCCTCTGTCGCGGGAGAGCTTGCTCAAGCAATAGATTGATAGGATCGTTTGCTCCGTCGTTTTTCTTTTCTTCCACCATTGAGGGTTTCTTGGGTGTGTGAGAGAGATTGTATTCAAGAGAGACAAGCTAGAGACCCAACTTTCTATACTCTGACCTCATCGGGGACATGCACCGAAAAAACGATCAAGAGCATCCTGTTCTTATACCACTGATCCAGATTATTTTCGGCACGAAATGAGAGCGGAGATACAATAAAGAAATACAGAGAGATATTGAATATATTCAATAATATAACATAAATGTATCAGAGATGCAACCATAAACACAAATATATAGTAATACACAATTTCTATTAATGAAATAAATGTACAGAGACTATAAAAATACAGCGTGAAACACTTGCTAGAATGGTGGCAACTTATCTCTGAGAAGATATGTGACGGCTACTTGAATTTGAAAGAAGATGGTTACAATGAGGCTCCCAAGGCATTTTTACAATAAACAGGAATGCCAAAAACACTAGACATCTGAAAACCTAACCCTAGGAGATGAAGTGCCAAAAGTCATGTGGGCCCCGTTTGGGTAAGTGAGTACATCAACTTCTCGGGGTCGTAACTTTTGCATACGATCTCCATTTTAGGCACGTGATAGCTCGTTGGAAAGGTATTGTTGAGGAGATTCATTTTGGGGGCTCAATAATTCTTTCACATATCATTGATAACCTATATCTCGAACAACCTTCATTTAGGCCCTCAAAATGGCCCCAAAAGTTAAAAACTGCTAAAAATAGTAAATTGCAAAATTGCCAGAAAACTGTTTTGAGCCAGTCGGAAAAGGTGGGTGGCCACCAATATCCACCTAGATCAATCCCCCCTCCTTAGGAAGCAATTGTATCCATTGCGTTGAGTTCCCGGGGGAGAGAGAAAAGCGTTTGCTGAATCTGCATCTTGGTGAGCTGCTTGCCTTGCTGGAGACGTCACACTGTTCAGTTTGTGGAAGTTTGTCATGAACTTTTTGAGGTTGAGTCCATTCAAAAAGTCAGGCTACATGAGAGGACGATGTGTAGAAGGAATATTTGTGCTTTACTGCAACCTTGTCAACTTGCTTCTGTTTGATAGAAGGTTCTTGAGGTGAGGCTATAGTGGTTGCAGTGTCCTTCTATTCTCCTTTTGAACAGATTGTGAATAAGCTAAATTTTGCAGTATGAGATACTACCTTGTGACACTTTTTAGGTGGAACAGTAGTTGGAACTACCTTTGTTATTCTATAGAGATGACCCCCCAGAGAAACATTGACATTGCGGGGTCGAGACTCATAAACAACATGGCGCTTTCACATATATGGTTGGCCCAAGAGAACATCACAAACATCCAGTGGGGAAACATCACATAATACCTCATCCTTGAAGGGTTGGATGCCATATGACACTCGACATTGTTGGCTGACACAGAGATATCGTCCTTGGTGAAGAGACCTGATGTTGTATGGCTACGGGTGTGGTGTTGTCGACAATCCCAACTATTTGACGACCTCTGATGAGATGAGTTTCTTCTGGCTTCCACTATCAACAATAAATGTAGCGGGGTCCCCTTCACCCACATCTGTGAATGAAAAAGGCACTCCCCCTCTTCAGGATCTACTGGTTCTTCTGGTTGAATTGCTGCAGTCGCGACAATAGAAGTGGGGTCTGCGTCAATGATCTGTCCTTTACCATTATTTTCAGAATCAGATTCAGGATCAGGGTTCGACTCTTTTTCTTTGATCTCAGCCACCAATGACTGTTTTGAGCGACATTCATCGGTGTTGTGCTAGGGGATTTTGTGGAACTCGCACCATTTTTCTGTGTCCTTCTTTGTCTTCCCATGACCCTTCTTTTCCTATGTCTTGGACTGGTTTTCAGGAGACTATTTGTTAGGGCCGTCTTTTTCATACTTTGGTTGTTGTGGACTTTCAAAACCAAACTCCCATTTTTTCTAGTGCTTAAATTTCTGCTCGATTTTGACAACATATCGATAAGCAACACCGAGTGATGAGATGTCCAAAAAATCCATTTTAGTTTGGATGTATCTGTGTAGAGCCCCATGGTATTTTAGAAACAAATGTTTTTCGGAGTCTTTGATACCTAGCTTGGTGCACAAGGTATGGAAGGTATTGGTGAAATCTGGAACTTCTTGGCCCCTCTCTTGCCGCAGTGTGGTCCATCTCATGTACTGGTCCTCATAGTTGCCAATAGGGTAATATTGTTCTTTTACCGCATCCACAAAAAAATCCCAAGTGGGATCGGCCCCATATATTCCAAACTCCTTTGTGGAAATTTACTCCCAGTAATGTTCCATCCAATGTTTGACATGAGAGAGAGCTTTAAGAAGTGCGAAGGTGATATTTTCTTTGTCGGAAAAATTGTGAACAGAGAAATAACCTTCTAGCAGAGTTAACCATTTTTCTAGTGCTTCTGCATCTATCTGTCCTTCAAATACAGGAATATCAAAATTAACTTGTACCTTGAAAGGCAAGGTGCCTCCAAAGTGGCTGCTTGATGAAGATGCGCCTGCTGTTATCAGTAGGCGTTGAAGGATGTGAGAAAAATTCTCCATCATTTCGTCCCTTTGTCGCGTGAGAGCTTTCTCAAGCAACAGATTGATAGGATCGTCTTCTTTGTCGTTTTTCTTTTCTTTTTCCATTGAGGGTTTCTTGGGTGTGCCAGAGCGATTGTATTCAAGAGAGACAATATTGAGACCCAACTTTCTATACTCGGACCTCATCAAGGACATGCACTGAAAAAACGATCAAGAGCAACCTGCTCTGATACCACTGATCCAGATTACTTTTGGCATGAAATGAGAGCAGAGATATAATAAAGAAATGGAGAGAGATATCACATATATTCAATAATGTAACATAAATGTATCAGAGATGCAACCATAAACACAGATATACAATAATACATGATTTCTATTAATGAAAGAAATGTACAGAGACTGTAAAAATACAGAGTGAAAGACTCGCTAGAATGGTGGCAGCTTATCTCTGAGAAGAGATTTGATGGCTAATCGAATTCACAAGAAGATGGTTACAATGAGGCTCCCAAGGAATTTTTACAATAAACAGGAATACCAAAAACCCTACACATTCGAAAACCTAACCCTAGGAGATGAAGCGCCAAAAGTCATGTGGGCCTCGTTTGGGTAAGTAAGTACATCAACTTCCTGGGGTCGTAACTTTTGCATATGGTCTCCGTTTTAGGCGTGTGATAGCTTGTTGGAAAGGTATTGCCGAGGATATTAATTTTGGGGGATCAGTAATTCCTTTGGTTATCATTGAGAACCTTTATCTCAAAAAACCTTCATTTAGGCCTTGAAAATCGCCCCATAAGTTAAAAACTATTGAAAATAGTAAATTGCCAAAATTGCCAAAAAAATGTTTTGAGCCAGTCGAAAAAGGTGGGTGGCCACCAATATCCACCTAGATCAATCCTTTATCCTTAGGAAGCAATGGTCTCGATTGCGTTGAGTTCCCATGGGAGAGGGAAAAGCGTTTGCTGAATCTGCATCTTGGTGAGTTGCTTGCCTTACTAGAGACTTCGTGCTGCTCAGTTTGTGGAAGTTTGTCACGAACCTGTTGAGGCTAAGGCCGTTCAAAAAGTTGGGCTACATGAGAGGATGATGTGCAGAAGGAATCTTTGTGCTTTGCTGCAACCTTATCTACTTGCTTCTATTTGATAGAAGGTGCTTGGGGTGAGGCTATAGTGGTTGCATTGTCCTTCTGTTCTCCTTTTGAACAGATTGTGAAGAAGCTAAATTTTGTAGTATGAGATACTACCTTGCAACACTTTTTAGGTGGAACAATAGTTGGAACTACCTGTGGTATTCTGTAGAGATGACCCCCCAGAGAAACAATGACACTGCGGGGTCAAGACATAAACAACATGGCACATCAACATGTATGGTTTCCCTAAGAGAACATGACAGACATCCAGTGGGGAAACATCACATAATACCTCATCCTTGAAGGGTTGTATGCCGTATGACAATCGACAATGTTGGTTGACATGGAGATCTCATCCTTGGTGAAGCCACCCGATGCTGTATGGTTGCGGGTGTGGTGATTTCAACAATCCCAACTGTTTTATGACCTTTTCTGAGATGAGGTTCTTTTGGTTTCCACTATAAACAATAAAATGCAGTTGGTCCCCCTTCACCCAAATCTCTTAATGAAAAAGGCGCTCCCCCTCTTAAGGATCTATTGGTTATTCTGGTTGAATTACTGCGGTCGTGACAATAGCAATGGGGTCCACGTCAATGATATGTCCTTTACCATTATTTTCAGAATCGGATTCAGAATCAATGTTTGACTCTTTGTCTTTGATCTCGGCCACCAATGACTATTTTTAGCAACATTCATCGGTGTTGTGCCAGGGTATTTTGTGGAACTCACACCATTTTCCGGTGTCCTTCTTTATCTTCCCGTGACCCTTCTTTTCCTGTGTCCTAAACTAGTTTTCAGGAGACTATTTGTTAGGGCTGTCTTTGTCATACTTCGGTTGTTGTGGATTTGTAGACCCGAACTCCCATTTTTTCTGGTGCTTAAATTTCTGCTCGATTTTGACAACATATCGATAAGCAACACCGAGTGATGAGATGTCTAGAAATCCATTTCAGTTTGGATGTATCTGTGTAGAGCCCCATGGTATTTCAGAACCAAATTTTGCTCGGAGTATTTGATACCCAGTTTGGTGCACAAGGTATGGAAGGTATTGGTGAACTCCGGAACTTCTTGGCCCCTCTCTCGCTGCAGTTTGGTCCATCTCATGTACTGGTCCTCATAGTTGCCAATAAGGTAATACTGTTCCTTTACCACATCCACAAAAAAATCCCAAGTGGGATTGGCCCCATATATTCCAGACTCCTCTATGGAACTTTGATCCCAGTAAGTTTACCACCAATGTTTGACATGAGGGGGATCTTTAAGGAGTGCGAAGGTGATATTTTCTTTGTCAGAAAAATTGTAAACAGAGAAATAACCTTCTAGCAGAGTTAACCATTTTTCTAGGGCTTCTGCATCTATCTGTCCTTCAAATATAGGAATATCAAAATTAACTTGTACCTTGAAAGGCGAGGTGCCTCCAAAGTGGCTGCTTGATGAATATGCGCCTGCTTTTATCGACAGGTGTTGAAGGATGTGGGAAAATTTCTCCATCCTTTCATCTCTCTGTCACATGAGAGCTTGCTCAAGCAACAGATTGATAAGATCGTTTTCTCTGTCATTTTTCTTTTCTTCCGCCATTGAGGGTTTCTTGGGTGTGTGGGAGTGATTGTATTAAGGAGAGACAAGCTCAAGACCCAACTTGCTATACTCGGACCTCATCGGGGACATGCATTGAAAAAATGATCAAGAGCAGCCTGCTCTGATACCACTGATCCAGATTATTTTCGGCATGAAATGAGAGCGGAGATATAATAAAGAAATGCAGAGAGATATCGCATATATTCAGTAATATAACATAAATGTATCATAGATGCAACCATAAACCCACACATACAATAATACACGATTTCTATTAATGAAAGAAATGTACAGAGACTGTAAAAATACAGAGTGAAAGACTCTCTAGAATGGGGGCAACTTATCTCTGAGAAGAGATGTGATGGCTACTCACATTCACAAGAAGATGGTTACAATGAGGCTCCCAAGGCCCTTTTTCAATAAACATGAATTCCAAAAACCCTAGACATCCGAAAACCTAACCCTAGGAGATGAAGCGCCAAAAGTCATGTGGGCCCCGCTTGGGTAAGTGAATACATCAACTTCCTGGGGTCATAACTTTTGCATACGATCTCCGTTTTAGGCATGTGATAGATTGTTGAGGAGATTCATTTTGAAGGCTCAATAATTCATTCATCTATCATTGATAGCCTCAATCTCGAAAATCCTTTGTTTAGGCCCTAAAAATGGCCCCGGAAGTTAAAAACTGCTAAAAATAGTAAATTGCCAAAATTGCCAGAAAATTGTTTTGAGCCAGTCGGAAAGGGTGGGTGACCACCAATATCCACTTGGATCAATCCTCCCTCCTTAGGAAATAATGGTCTCCATTACATTGAATTCCCGGGGGAGAGGGAAAAGCGTTTGTTGAATCTACATCTTGGTGAGCTGCTTGCCTTGCTGGAGACGTCGCGCTGTTCAGTTTGTGGAAGTTTTTCACGAACCTGTTAAGGCTGAGGCCATTCAAAAATTTAGGCTACATGAGAGGAAGATGTGCAGAAGGAATCTTTACACTTTGCTGCAACCTTGTCGACTTGATTTTGTTTGATAGAAGGTGCTTGGGGCGAGGCTGTAGTGGTTGCAGTGCCCTTCTGTTCTCCTTTTGAACAGATTGTGAAGAAGCTAAATTTTGCAGTATGAGATACTACCTTGCGACACTTTTTAGGTGGAACAGTAGTTGGAACTACCTCTGGTATTATGTAGATATGACCCCCCAGAGAAACAATGACACTGCGGGGTCGAGACTCATAAACAGTATGGCGCTTCCACATATATGGTTGGCCCAAGAGAAAATCATAGACATATAGTTGGGAAACATCACATAATACCTCATCCTTGAAGGGTTGGATGCCGTATGACAATCAACATTGTTGGTTGACACGAAGATCTCGTCCTTGGCGAAGCCACCCGATGTTGTATGGCTGCGGGTGTGGTGTTGTCGACAATCCCAACTGTTTGACGACCTCTACTGAGATGAGGTTCTTCTGGCTTCCGCTATCAACAATAAAATGAAGCGGGGTCCCCTTCACCCACATCTGTGAATGAAAAAGGCCCTCCCCCTCTTCAAGATCTGTTGGTTCTTCTGGTTGAATTGCTGCGGTCGTGAAAATAGTAGTGGGGTCCACGTCAATGATCTGTCCTTTACCATTATTTTCAGAATCAAATTCAATCAGGATTCGGCTCTTTGTCTTTGATCTTGGCCACCAATGACTGTTTTGAGCGACATTTATTGGTGCTGTGCCAGGGGCTTTTTTGGAACTCGCACCTTTTTCCGATGTCCTTCTTTGTCTTCCTGTGACCCTTCTTTACCTTTGTCTTGGACTGGTTTTCAGGAGACTGTTTGTTAGGACCATCTTTGTCATACTTTGGTTTTTGTGGATTTACAGACCCGAACTCCCATTTTTTATGGTGCTTAAATTTCTGTTCGATTTTGACAGCATATCGATAAGCAGCACCGAGTGATGAGATGTCCAGAAAATCCATTTCAGTTTGGATGTATCTGTGTAGAGCCCAATGGTATTTCAGAACCAAATGTTACTCGGAGTCTTTTATACCCAGCTTGGTGTGCAAGGTATGGAAGGTATTGGTGAACTCCAAAACTGCTTAGCCCCTCTCTTGCTACAGTGTGGTCCATCTCATGTACTGGTCCTCATAGTTTCCAACAAGGTAATACTGTTCCTTTACCGCATCCACAAAAAAATCCCAAGTGGGATCGGCCCCATATATTCTAGACTACTCTGTGGAACTTTGCTCCCAGTAAGTTTCCCACCAATGTTTGACATGAGGGAGAGATTTAAGGAGTGCGAAGGTGATCTTTTATTTGTTGGAAAAATTGTGAACAGAGAAATAACCTTCTAGCAGAGTTGACCATTTTTTTGGGGCTTCTGCATCTATCTGTCTTTCAAATATAGGAATATCAAAATTAACTTGTACCTTGAAAGGCGAGGTGCCTCCAAAGTGGTTGGTTGATGAAGATGCACCTGCTGTTATCGGTAGGCGTTGAAGGATGTGGGAAAAATTCTCCATCTTTTTGTCCCTCTGTCACGTGAGAGCTTGCTCAAGCAACAGATTGATAGGATCGTCTGCTCCGTCGTTTTTATTTTATTCCGCCATTGAGGGTTTCTTCGGTGTGCGAGAGAAATTTTCTTCAATAGAGATAAGCTCGAGACCCAACTTGCTATACTCGGACCTCGTCGGGGACATGCACTGAAAAAATGATCAAGGGCATCCTGCTCTGATACCACTGATCCAGATTATTTTCGGCACGAAATGAGAGTGGAGATATAATAAAGAAATGCAGAGATATATTTCATATATTCAATAATATAACATAAATGTATCAGAGATGCAACCATAAACATAGATATACAATAATACACGATTTCTATTAATGAAAGAAATGTACAAAGTGAAAGACTTGCTAGAATGGTGGCAACTTATCTCTGAGGAGAGATGTGACGACTACTCGCATTCACAAGAATATGGTTACAATGAGGCTCTCAAGGAATTTTTACAATAAAAAGGAATGCCAAAAACCCTAGACATCTGAAAACCTAACCCTAGGAGATGAAGCACCAAAAGTCATGTGGGTCCCATTTGGGTAAGCGAGTACATCAACCTCCCGGGGTCGTAACCTTTGCATACGATCTCCGTTTTAGGCGTGTGATAGCTCGTTGGAAAGGTATTTCCAAGGAGATTCATTTTTGGGGCTCAATATTGCCTTCAAATATAATTAAGAACCTCGAACTTGAAAAACCTTTATTTAGGCCCTCAAAATGGCCCCCAGAAGTTAAAAACTGCTAAAAATAGTAGATTGCCAAAATTGTCAAAAAACTGTTTTGAGCCAGTAGGAAAAGGTGGGTGGCCACCAATATCCACCTGGATCAATCCTCCTTCCTTAGGAAGAAATGATCTCCATTGCGTTGAGTTCTAGGGGGAGAGGGAAAAACGTTTGTTGAATCTACATCTTGGTGAGCTGCTTGCCTTGTTGGAGATGTCGCGCTGCTCAGTTTGTGGAAGTTTGTCACGAACCTGTTGAGGCTGAGGCCGTTCAAAAATGTAGGCTACATGAGAGGACGATGTGCAGAAGGAATCTTTACACTTTTCTGCAACCTTGTCGACTTGCTTCTGTTTGATAGAAGGTTCTTGGGTCGAGGTTGTAGTGGTTGCAGTGTCCTTATGTTCTTCTTTTGAACAGATTACGAAGAAGCTAAATTTTGCAGTATGAGATACTACCTTGCGAATTTTTTTAGGTGGAACAATAGTTGGAACTACCTCTGGTATTCGGTAGATATGACCCCCGAGAGAAACAATGACACTGTGGGGTCGAGACCCATAAACAACATGGCGCTTCCACATATATGGTTGGACCAAGAGAACATCACAGACATCCAGTGGGGAACATCACATAATACCTCATCCTTGAAGGGTTGGATGCCGTATGACAATCAATGTTGTTGGCTGACACATAGATCTTGTCCTTGGCGAAGCCACCCGATGTTGTATGGTTGCGAGTGTGGTGTTGTCAACAATCCCAACTGTTTGACGACCTCTGCTAAGATGAGGTTCTTTTGGCTTTTTCTATCAACAATAAAACGCAGCGGGGTCCCCTTCACCCACATCTGTGAATGAAAAAGGAGCTCCCCCTCTTCAGGATCTGTTAGTTCTTCTGATTGAATTGTTGTGGTTGCGACAATAGCAGTGGGGTATGCATCAATGATCTGTCCTTTACCATTATTTTTAGAATCAGATTATGAATTAGGGTTCAACTCTTTGTCTTTGATCTCAACTACCAATGACTATTTTGAGCGACTTTCATCAGTGTTGTGCCAGGGGATTTTGTGGAACTCACAACATTTTACGGTGTCCTTCTTTGTCTTCTCGTGACCCTTCTTTTCCTATGTCTTGGACTGTTTTTTAGGAGACTGTTTGTTAGGGCCGTCTTTGTCATACTTCAGTTGTTGCGGATTTGCAGACCCAAACTCCCATTTTTTCTAGTGCTTAAATTTCTGCTCGATTTTGCCAGCATATCGATACACAACACCGAGTGATGAGATGTCCAAAAAATCCATTTCAGATTGGATGTATCTGTGTAGAGCCCCATGGTATTTTAGAACCAAATGTTGCTCGGAGTCTTTGATACCCATCTTGGTGTGCAAGGTATGGAAGGTATTGGTGAACTCCAAAACTACTTGGCCCCTCTCTTTCCGTAGTGTGGTCCATCTCATGTATTGGTCGTCATAGTTGCCAATAGGGTAATACTGTTCCTTTACCGCATCTACAAAAAAATCCCAAGTAGGATTGACCCCATATATTCCAGACTCCTCTGTGGAACTTAACTCCCAGTAAGTTTCCCACCAATGTTTGACATGAGGGAAATCTTTAAGGAGTGCGAAGGTGATCTTTTCTTTGTCGGAAAAATTGTGAACATAGAAATAACCTTCTAGAAGAGTTAACCATTTTTCTGGGTCTTCTGCATCTATCTATCCTTCAAATACATGAATATCAAAATTAACTTGTACCTTGAAAGGCGAGGTGCCTCCAAAGTGGCTGCTTGACTAAGATGTGCCTACTGGTATCGGCAGGTGTTGAAGGATGTGGGCAAAATTCTCCATCATTTCGTCCCTCTGTCGCCTGAGAGCATGCTCAAGCAATAGATTGATAGGATCGTCTGCTCCGTCGTTTTTCTTTTCTTCCGCAATTGAGGGTTTATTTTGTGTGTGAGAGTGATTGTCTTCAAGAGAGACAATCTTGAGACCCAACTTGCTATACTCGGACCTCGTCGGGGACATGCACCGAAAAAATGATCAAGAGCAGCCTGCTCTGATACCACTGTTACGGATTATTTTCGGCACATAATGAGAGCAGAGATATAATAAAGAAATGTAGAGAGATATCACATATATTCAATAATATAACATAAATGTATCAGAGATGCAACCATAAACACAGATATACAGTAATACACGATTTCTGTTAATGAAATAAATGCACAAAGACTATACAAATACAAAGTGAAAGACTCTCTAGAATGGTGGCAGCTTATCTCTGAGAAAAGATGTGACGACTACTCGCATTTGCAAGAACATGGTTACAATGAGACTCCCAAGGAATTTTTACAATAAACAGGAATCTCAAAAACCCTAGACATCTGAAAAGATAACCCTAGGAGATTAAGCACCAAAAGTCATGTGGGCCCTGTTTGGGTAAGTGAGTACATCAACTTCCCAGGGTCGTAACTTTTTCATACGATCTTCGTTTTAGGCGTATGATAGCTCATTGGAAAGGTATTTTAAAGGAGATTTATTTTGGGGGATAAATAATTCCATTGGTGATCATTGAAAACCTCAATTTTGAAAAACCTTCATTTAGGCCCTCAAAATGGCCACATAAGTTAAAAATTGCTAAAAATAGTAAATTGCCAAAATTGCCAGAAAACTGTTTTGAGCCAGTCGGATAAGGTGGGTGGCCACCAATATCCACCTGGATCAATCCTCCCTCCTTAGGAAGAAATGGTCTCCATTGTGTTGAGTTCCCCGGGGAGAGGGAAAAGCATTTGTTGAATCTGCATCTTGGTGAGCTGCTTGCCTTGTTGGAGATGTCGCATTGCTCAGTTTGTGGAAGTTTGTCATGAACCTGTTGAGGTTGAGGCCATTCAAAAAGTTGGGCTACATGAGAGGACGGTGTGCAAAATGAATCTTTGCTCTTTGCTGCAACCTTGTCAACTTGCTTCAGTTTGATAGAAGGTGCTTGGGGTGAGGCTGTAGTGGTTGCAGTGTCCTTCTCTTCTCATTTTGAAGAGATTGTGAAGAAGATAAATTTTGTAGTATGAGATACTACCTTGCGACACTTTTTAGGTGGAACAATAGTTGGAACTACCTCTGGTATTCTATAGAGATGACCCCCCAGAGAAACAATGAAACTGTGGGGTTGAGACCCATAAACAACATGGCGCTTCCACATATATGGTTAGCCCAAGAGAAAATCTCAGACATCCAGTGTGGCAACATCACATAATACCTCATCCTTGAAGAGTTGGACACCGTATGACAATCGACATTGTTGGATGACATGGAGATATCGTCCTTGGCGAAGCCACCCGATGTTGTATGGCTATGGGTTTGGTGTTGTCGACAATCCCAAATGTTTGATGACCTCTGCTGAGATGAGATTCTTCTAGCTTCCACTATCAACAATAAAATGTAGCAGGGTCCCCTTCACCCACATCTATGAATGAAAAAGGCACTCCCCCTCTTCAGGATCTATTAGTTCTTCTGGTTGAATTGTTGTGGTCACGACAATAGCAGTGGGGTTTACATCAATGATCTATCCCTTACTATTATTTTCAGAATCAGATTCAGAATCAGGGTTCGACTCTTTGTCTTTGATCTCAGCCACCAATGAATTTTTTGAGCGACATTCATCAGTGTTGTTCCAGGGGCTTTTGTGGAACTCACACCATTTTCCGATGTCCTTCTTTGTCTTCTCGTGACCCTTCTTTTCCTGTGTCTTGGACTAGTTTTCAGGAGACTTTTTGTTAGGGCCATCTTTGTCATACTTCGGTTGTTGCGGATTTGCAGACCCAAACTCCCTTTTTTTATGGTGCTTAAATTTTTGCTCGATTTTGACAACATATCGATAAGAAGCACCGAGTGATGAGATATCCATAAAATCCATTTCAGTTTGGATGTATCTATGTAGAGCCCCACGGTATTTCAGAACCAAATGTTTCTTGTAGTCTTTGATACCCAACTTGGTGCACAAGTTATGGAAGGTATTGGTGAACTCCGGAACTGCTTGGCCCCTCTCTTGCCACAGTGTGGTCCATCTCATGTACTGGTCCTCATAGTTGCCAATAGGATAATACCGTTCCTTTACCACATCCACAAAACAATTCCAAGTGGGACCGACCCCATATATTCCAGACTCCTCTATGGAACTTTACTTCCAGTAAGTTTCCCACCAATGTTTGACACGAGGGAGAGGTTTAAGGAGTGCGAAGGTGATCTTTTGTATGTCGAAAAAATTGTGAACAGAGAAATAACCTTCTAGTAGAGTTAACCATTTTTATAGGGCTTCTGCATCTATCTGTCCTTCAAATACAATAATATCAAAATTTACTTGTACCTTGAAAGGTGAGGTTCTTCCAAAGTGGCCGCTTGATGAAGATGTGCCTGCTGTTATCGACAGGCATTGAAGGATGTGGAAAAAATTCTCCATCATTTCATCCGTCTGTCACGTGAGAGCTTTCTCAAGCATCAGATTGATAGGATCGTCTACTTCGTCATTTTTCTTTTCTTCTACCATTAAGGGTTTCTTGGGTGTGCGAGAGTGATTGTTCAAGAGAGCCAAGCTCGAGACCCAAATTTCTATACTCAGACCTCGTCGTGGACATGCACTGAAAAAAACGATCAAGAGCAACCTGCTCTGATACCACTGATCCCGTTTATTTTTGGCACGAAATGAGAGCGGAGATATAATAAAGAAATGCAGAGAGATCTCACATATATTCAATAATATAACATAAATGTATCAGATATGCAACTGTAAACACAAATATACAGTAATACATGATTTCTATTAATGAAAGAAATGTACAAAGACTGTGAAAATACAGAGTGAAAGACTCGCTAGAATGGTGACAACTTATCTCTGAGAAGAGATGTGACGGCTACTCGCATTCGCAAGAAGATGGTTACAATGAGGCTCCCAAGGCATTTTTACAATAATCAGGAATGAAAAAAACACTAGACATCCGAAGACCTAACCCTAGGAGATGAAGCGCCAAAAGTCATGTGGGCCCCATTTGGGTAAGCGAGTAAATCAAATTCCCGAGGTCGTAACGTTTGCATACGATATCCATTTTAGGCATGTGATAGCTCGTTGAAAAGGTATTTTTGAGGAGATTTGTTTTGGGGGCTCAATCACGACTTCAAAATTCATTGAGAACCTCTATCTTGAAAAACTTTCATTTAGGCCCTCAAAATGGCCCCAGAAGTTAAAAACTGCTAAAAATAGTAAATTGCCAAAATTGCCAGAAAACAGTTTTGAGCCAGTCGAAAAAGGTGGGTGGCCACCAATATCCACCTGGATCAATCCTCGCTCCTCAGGAAGCAATGGTCTCCATTGCATCGAGTTCCCCGAGGAGAGGGAAAAGTGTTCGCTGAATCTGCATCTTGGTGAGCTGCTTGCCTTGCTAGAGACGTCACGCTGCTCAGTTTGTGGAACTTTGTCACGAACCTGTTGAGGCTGAGGCCATTAAATAAGTCAGGCTACATGAGAGGACGATGTGCAGAAGGAATATTTTCACTTTGTTGCAACCTTGTCGACTTTCTTCTGTTTGATAGAAGGTGCTTGGGGCGAGGCTGTAGTGGTTGCAATGTCCTTCTATTCTCCTTTTGAACAGATTGTGAAGAAGCTAAATTTTGCAGTATGAGATACTACCTTGTGACACTTTTTACATGGAACAATAGTTGGAACTACCTCTGGTATTCTGTAGAGATGACCCCCCAGAGAAACAATGACTCTACGGGGTCGAGACTCATAAACAACATGGTGCTTCCACATATATGGTTGGCCCAAGAGAACATAACAGACATCTAGTGGGGAAACATCACATAATACCTCATCATTGAAGGGTTGGATGCCGTATGAAAATCGACATTGTTGGATCACACAGAGATCTCATCCTTGGATAAGCCACCCGATGTCGTATGGATGCGGGTGTGGTGTTGTCGACAATCCCAACTGTTTGATGACATCTACTGACATGATGTTCTTTTGGATTCTTCTATCAACAATAAAATGTAGTGGGGTCCCCTTCACCCACATGTGTGAATGAAAAAGGTGCCCCCCCTCTTTAGGATCTGTTGGTTCTTCTGGTTGAATTACTGCGGTCACGACAATAGCAGTGGGGTCCACGTCAATGATCTGTCCTTTACCATTATTTTCAAAATCAGATTCTGAATCAAGGTTCGGCTCTTTGTCTTTGATCTCAGCCACCAATGACTGTTTTGAGCGACATTCATCAGTGTTGTGCCAGGGGATTTTGTGGAACTCACACCATTTTTCGGTGTCCTTTTTTGTCTTCCTGTGACCCTTCTTTTCCTGTGTCTTGGACAGGTTTTCAGGAGACTGTTTGTTAGGGCCGTCTTTGTCATACTTCGGTTGTTGTGGATTTGCAGACCCGAACTCCCTTTTTTTCTGGTGCTTAAATTTCTTCTCTATTTTGACAGCATATCGATACGCAGCACCGAGTGATGAGATGTCCAGAAAATCCATTTCAGTTTGGATGTATCTGTGTAGAGCCCCACGGTATTTCAGAACCAAATGTTGCTTGGAGTCCTTGATACCCATATTGGTGTGCAAGGTATGGAAGGTATTGGTGAAATCTGGAACTTCTTGGCCCCTCTCTTGCCGCAGTGTGGTCCATCTCGTGTATTGGTCCTCATAGTCTCCAACAGGGTAATACTGTTCCTTTACCGCATCCACAAAAAAATCCCAAGTGGGATTGGCCCCATATATTCTAGACTCCTTTGTGGAAATTTTCTCCCAACAAGTTTCCCACCAATGTTTGACATGAGGGAGAGATTTAAGGAGTGCAAAGGTGATCTTTTATTTGTCGAAAAAATTGTGAACAGAGAAATAACTTTCTAGCAGAGTTAACCATTTTTCTAGGGCTTTTGCATCTATCTGTCCTTCAAATACAGGAATATCAAAATGAACTTGTACCTTGAAAGATGAGGTGCCTCCAAAGTGGTCACTTGATGAAGATGTGCCTGCTATTATTGGTAGGAGTTGAAGGACGTGGGAAAAATTCTCCATCATTTCATCTCTCTGTCACGTGAGAGCTTGCTCAAACAACAGATTGATAGGATTGTCTGCTCCGCCGTTTTTCTTTTCTTCCGCCATTGAGGGTTTCTTGGGTGTGCGAGAGCGATTGTCTTCAAGAGAGACAAGATGGAGACCCAACTTGATATACTTGGACCTCGTCAGGGACATGCACTGAACAAATGATCAAGAGTAGTCTGCTATGATACCATTGATTCAGATTATTTTCGGCACGAAATGTGAGCGGAGATATAAAAACGAAATGCAGAGAGATATCGCATATATTAAATAATATAACATAAATGTATCAGAGATGCAACCATAAACACAAATATACATTAATACATGATTTCTATTAATGAAATAAATGTACAGAGACTGTGAAAATACAGAGTGAAAGACTCGCTAGAATGGTGGCAACTTATCTCTGAGAAAAGTTGTGACGGCTACTCGCATTCGCAAGAAGATGGTTACAATGAGGCTCCCAAGGAATTTTTACAATAAACAGGAATGAAAAAAACCTTATACATCTGAAAACCTAACCCTAGGAGACGAAGCGCCAAAATTCATGTGGGCCACGTTTGGGTAAGTGAGTACATCAACTTCCCGGGGTCGTAACTTTTGCATACGATCTCTGTTTTAGGCATGTGATAGCTCATTGGAAAGGTATTGTCAAGGAGATTCATTTTGGGGTCTCAATGATGCCTTTGGTTATAATTGAGAACCTTGATCTAAAAAAACCTTCATTTAGGCCCTCAAAATGGCCCCAGGAGTTAAAAACTACTAAAAATAGTAAATTGCTAAAATTGCTAGAAAACTGTTTTGAGCTAGTCGAAAAAGGTGGGTGGCTACCAATATCCACCTGGATGAATCCTCCATCCTTAGGAAGCAATGGTCTCCATTGCGTTGAGTTCCCTGGGGAGAGGGAAAAGTGTTTGCTGAATCTGCATCTTGGTGAGCTGCTTGCCTTGCTGGAGACGTCGCGCTGCTCAGTTTGTGGAAGTTTGTCATGAACCTGTTGAGGCTGAGGCCGTTCAAAAAGTTGGGCTACATGAGATGATGATGTGCAGAAGGAATCTTTGCGCTTTGCTGCAACCTTGTCGATTTTTTTCTATTTGATAGAAGGTTCTTGGGGTGACGCTGTACTGGTTGCAGTGTCCTTCTGTTCTCATTTTGAAGAGATTGTGAAGAAGCTAAATTTTGTAGTATGAGATACTAGCGACACTTTTTAGGTGGAATAGTAGTTGGAACTACCTCTGGTATTCTGTAGAGACGACTCCTAGAGAAACAATGAAACTATGGGGTCGAGACTCATAAACAACATGGTGCTTCCACATATATGGTATGGCCCAAGAGAACATCACAGACATCCCGTGGGGCAACATCTCATAATACCTCGTCCTATAAGGGTTGGATGCCATATGAAAATTGACATTGTTGGCTGACACAAAGATCTCGTCCTTGGCGAAGCCACCCGATGTTGTATGGCTGTGAGTGTGGTGTTGTCGACAATCCCAACTATTTGACAACCTTTGCTGAGATGAGGTTCTTCTGGCTTCCACTATAAACAATAAAATGCAGCGTGGTCCCCTTCACCCACATATGTGAATGAAAAAGGTGCTCCCCCTCTTCAGTATCTATTGGTTCTTCTGGTTGAATTGCTGCGGTCGCGACAATAGCAGTGGGGTCCACGTCAATGATCTGTCCTTTACCATTATTTTTAGAATCAGATTCTGAATCAGGGTTCGACTCTTTGTTTTTGATCTCGGCCACCAATGACTATTTTGAGCGATGTTCATCGGTGTTGTGCCAGGGAATTTTCTAGAACTCACACCATTTTCTGGTGCCCTTCTTTGTCTTCCCGTGACCCTTCTTTTCCTGTGTCTTGGACTGGTTTTCAGGAGACTGTTTGTTAGGGCCGTCTTTGTCATACTTCGGTTGTTGCGGATTTGCAGACCCGAAATTCCATTTTTTCTGGTGCTTAAATTTCTGCTCGATTTTGACAGCATATCGATAAGCAGCACCGAGTGATGAGATGTCCAGAAAATCCATTTCAGTTTGGATTTATCTGTGTAGAGCCCCATGGTATTTTAGAACTAAATGTTGCTCGGAGTCTTTGATACCCATCTTGGTGTGCAAGGTATGGAAGGTATTGGTGAACTCTGGAACTTCTTGGCCCCTCTCTTACCGCATTTTGGTCCATCTCATGTACTGGCCCTCATAGTTGCCAACATGGTAATACTGTTCCTTTACCACATCCACAAAAAAATCACAAGTGGGATCGACCCCATATATTCCAGACTCCTCTATGGAACTTTTATCCTAGTAAGTTTCCCACCAATGTTTGACATGAGGGAGAGATTTAAGGAGTGCGAAGGTGATCTTTTCTTTGTCGGAAAAATTGTGAACAGAGAAATAACCTACTAGCAGAGTTAACCATTTTTCTAGGGATTTTGCATCTATCTGTCCTTCAAATACAGGAATATCAAAATTAACTTGTACCTTGAAAGTTGAGGTGCCTCCAAAGTGGCCACTTGATGAATATGCATCTGCTGTTATTGGCAGGCGTTGAAGGATGTAGGAAAAATTCTGCATCATTTCATCCCTCTGTCGCGTGAGAGCTTTCTCAAGCAACAGATTGATAGGATCGTCTGCTCCGTCATTTTTATTTTATTCCACCATTGAGGGTTTCTTGGGTGTGTGAGAGAGATTGTCTTCAAGAGAGACAATATGGAGACCCAACTTGCTATACTCGGACCTAATCAGGGACATGCACTGAAAAAATGATAAAGAGCAGTCTGCTCTTATACCACTGATCTAGATTATTTTTGGCACGAAATGAGAGCGGAGATATAATAAAGAAATGCAGATAGATATCAAATATAGTCAATAATATAACATAAATGTATTAGAGATGCAACCATAAACACATATATACAGTAATACACGATTTCTATTAATGAAAGAAATGTACAAAGACTGTAAAAATACAGAGTGAAAGACTCGCTAGAATGGTGGCAACTTATCTCTGAGAAGAGATGTGACGGCTACTCGCATTTGCAAGAACATGGTTACAATGAGGCTCCCAAGGAATTTTTACAATAAACATGAATGCCAAAAACCCTAGACATCTGAAAACCTAACCCTAGGAGATTAAGCGCCAAAAGTCATGTGGGCCCTGTTTGGGTAAGTGAGTACATATACTTCCTGGGGTCGTAACGTTTGCATACGATCTCAATTTTAGGTGTGTGATAGCTCGTTGGAAAGGTATTGTCGAGGAGACTCATTTTGGGGGCTCAATCATTCCTTTGTCTATCATTGATAACCTCTATCTCGAAAAACCTTCATTTAGGCCCTCAAAATGGCTCGAGAAGTTAAAAGATGCTAAAAATAGTAAATTGCCAAAATTGCCAGAAAACTGTTTTGAGGCAATCAGAAAAGGTGGGTGGCCACCAATATCCACCTGGATCAATCCTCCCTCCTTAGGAAGCAATGGTGTCCATTGCGTTGAGTTCCCTAAGGAGAGGGAAAAGTGTTTGCTGAATCTGCATCTTGGTGAGTTGCTTGCCTTGCTGGAGACATCACGCTGCTCAGTTTGTGGAAGTTTGTCACGAACCTGTTGAGGATGAGGCCGTTCAAAAGGTTGGGCTACATGAGAGTACGATGTGCAGAAGGAATCTTTTCACTTTTCTGCAACCTTGTCGACTTGCTTCTATTTGATAGAAGGTGCTTGGGGCGAGGCTGTAGTGGTTGTAGTGTCCTTTTGTTCTCCTTTTGAACAGATTGTGAAGAAGATAAATTTTGCAGTATGAGATACTACCTTGCAACACTTTTTAGGTGGAACAGTAGTTGGAATTACCTCTGTTATTCTATAGAGATGACCCCCCCAGAGAAATAATGACACTGTGGGGTCGAGACTCATAAACAACATGACGCTTACACATATATGGTTGGCCCAAGTGAACATCAAAAACATCCAATGGGGAAACATCACATAATACCTGATCCTTGAAGGGTTGGATGCCTTATGACAATTGACATTGTTGGATGACACAAAGATATCGTCCTTGGCAAAGCCACCTGATGTTGTATGGCCGTGGGTGTGGTGTTGTCGACAATCCCAACTGTTTGACGACCTCTGCTGAGATGATGTTCTTATGGCTTCCACTATCAACAATAAAATGCAGTGGTTTCCCCTTCACCCACATATGTGAATGAAAAAGGTGCTCCCCCTCTTCAAGATCTGTTGGTTCTTCTGGTTGAATTGCTGCAGTCATGACAATAGCGGTGGGGTCCACGTCAATGATCTATTCTTTACCATTATTTTCAGAATCAGATTCTGAATCAAGGTTTGGCTCTTTGTCTTTGATCTCGACCACCAATGATTATTTTGAGTGACATTCATCAGTGTTGTGTCAGATGATTTTGTGGAACTTGCACCATTTTCCGTTGTCCTTCTTTGTCTTCCTGTGACCCTTCTTTACCTGTGTCTTGGACTGGTTTTCAGGAGACTGTTTGTTAGGGTCGTCTTTGTCATACTTTGGTTGTTGCGTGTTTGTAGACCTGAACTCCCATTTTTTCTGGTGCTTAAATTTCTGCTTTATTTTGATAGCATATCGATAAGAAACACCAAGTGATGAGATGTCCAGAAAATCCATTTCAGTTTGGATGTATTTGTGTAGAGCCCCACGGTATTTCAGAACCAAATGTTGCTTAGAGTCTTTGATACCCAGCTTGGTGCGAAAGGTATGGAAGGTATTGGTGAACTCCGAAACTTCTTGGCCCCTCTCTTGTCGTAGTGTGGTCCATCTCATTTATTGGTCCTCATAGTTGCCAATAGGGTAATACTGTTCCTTTACCGCATCCACAAAAAAATCCCAAGTGGGATCGACCCCATATATTCCAGACTCCTCTTTGGAACTTTTCTCCCAATAAGTTTCCCACCAATGTTTGACATGAGGGAGAGATTTAAGGAGTGTGAAGGTGATCTTTTCTTTGTCGGAAAAATTGTGAACAGAGAAATAACCTTCTAGCAGAGTTAACCATTTTTCTAGGGCTTCTGCATCTATCTGTCCTTCAAATACATGAATATCAAAATTAACTTGTACCTTGAAAGGCGAGGTGCCTCCAAAGTGGATGCGTGATGAATATGCACCTGTTGTTATCGGAAGGCATTCAAGGATGTGGGTAAAATTCTCCATCATTTCGTCCCTCTGTCGCGTGAGTGCTTGCTCAAGCAACATATTGATAGGATCATCTGCTCCGTCGTTTTTCTTTTCTTTCACCATTGTGGGTTTCTTGGGTGTGTGAGAGTGATGGTATTCAAGAGAGACAAGCTCGAGACCCAACTTTCTATACTCGGACCTTATCGGGGACATGTAATAAAAAAATGATCAAGAGCAACCAACTCTGATACAACTGATTCAGATTATTTTCGACACGAAATGAGAGTGGAGATATAATAAATAAATGTAGAGAGATATCACATATATTAAATAATATAACATAAATGTATCATATATGAAACCATAAACACAGATATACAGTAATACATGATTTCTATTAATGAAAGAAATGTACAGAGACTGTAAAAATACAGAGTGAAAGACTCGCTAGAATGGTGGCAGCTTATCTCTGAGAAGAGATGTGACGGCTACTCGCATTCGCAAGAAGATGGTTAAGATGAGGCTCCCAAGGAATTTTTACAATAAACAGGAATGAAAAAAACCCTATACATCTGAAAACCTAACCCTAGGAGATGAAGTGCCAAAAGTCATGTGGGCCTCGTTTGGGTATGTGAGTACATCAACTTCCCAGGGTCGTAACGTTTACATACGATCTCCATTTTAGGCATGTGATATCTCGTTGGAAAGGTATTGTCAAGGATATTCATTTTGGGAGCTCAATCATGAATTTGGCTATCATCAATATTTTTTATCTCGAAAAACCTTCATTTAGGCCCTCAAAATGGCCCCAGAAGTTAAAAACTGCTAAAAATAGTAAATTGCCAAAATTGCCAAAAAACTGTTTTGAGCTAGTCGGAAAAGGTGGGTGGCCACCTATATCCACCTGGATCACATTTGGAGGAACCTTTTTTAGAAACTCCTTGGAGTAATCAAGAAATATTTCACTTGTGAGGGGAGGTCCGACAGAGTACATTCGCATCACATTAGACTGCACATGCATTTCACGGGGAGGAGACCATTGAATCTTCCATTTTTCTTACACCAGAGCCTTCGAGAGATGGAAGACAGAGCCCAAATGAATCTAATCAGATAAAAAGGAAAATATGCTATGTCTCGCTGATTAAATTGTTGGTAGTTGAGGAGTTAAAATGGTCGAGAAGCAAATGGGATTTGTTTTTTCTCACAACCGACATTCCCAAGGATCCAAAGGGAGATTTACCTCCGTCCACTGACAGGGTAATATCACACCGCACGGAGGCTAAAGTGAGAGAGGCTGCGTAAGAAGGAAATACGTTGGAATACCTATCCCCCCCAAAAAAAATACCCTGGAGAAGGGGTAGGCCAAAGAAGAACAAGGAAGCTGGGGAAACTCGAGTCCCAAGCAAACTGCGAACAAATTCGGTTGTTGAAGAATTACTTGTGCGTGCCATTCAGATGGAACTTGTCAAAGGTACAATTCGAGAGAGATGGATCAGAATGAGGAGGAAAAATTTCGAAGGCATAGAGGTTCGAGATCCGTCTCAACAGCTGAAACAAGAGTAGCTCCCTATCGCTGAGATTTTCGAAGAAAACATAGAACTAAGACAAGAGTTAGTAGTGGAGACCTTTGAAGTGTCAGGATCACAAGGATGCAAAGGAAATGTGACTTGGATCAAGAGACAACTCAGGGAAGTGTAGGATACAATCATAAAGCTGCGCAAAACATAGAGGATGTCAAAAGAAAGGAATGCAAAGCACTTCGAAGAATGTGAAGCGGCCGGGGAGAAAGTCCACGCAGCTCTTGCCAGCGCACAGAAGAAACATGATTAACTAGGTCCATTCTTGTTTTCTCAAACGTAGCGTGGATTTTGAAAGTTTTGAAGAAGGCGTCACCCTTAGACGATTTTTTCATTTTGGTAACGACAGTGACAATCAACAGTCACTCGCCACGTACGTGCCCCCAAAAATGAGCACACAATAGGAATCAAGGTCATTATAATGGATGGAGGGAGTCTGACATAACACTCGATCATTCAAATACCCTATCAAAGGAAGGCATTGACACATCACTCTCCCCATGATGAGACCTTGCTGATAACCAAAGTCCCGTGGCAAAGACAAGCGGTTATGATGCGACCGAATATAGTTGTTTTCTATTCTTGGAAAGGCATCATATGAAAGGTAGTTTAATAGAGAACATGTAGTTTCCTAGATACTAGGGATAGTAGCTAGAGAGAAGGGAATCCCAAGAGGCGCCCTAGCCTATATATTTTTTCCTTTCGATGTAAGCCAGGATGGTTGGAAAAACTAGTGTAGACAGTGACTATTGAATGTAGTTTGAGCTCGATCGATATTTAATGAAAAAGTCCTGAAGCTTTGATGAAAATATTCTAATTGTAGTAGTTGGATGTATTGTTTCCTTTCTTTGCGTACGTAATTCTTGTATTCTTTATTCATATTTATTTATGTCTGAATTAGAAAGTAATTTCGAACCTAGGATTCACTGTGCAACACCCTGGGATTCACACCATTTAGACAAACCGTCTTTCCTCTAAGTTAACTCCGAATTCATCCTCAATGGTGATCCAAGTTGCTTCATGTGTTTTCCCCCTCACCACTCACAACAAATTTAAATTGAAAAATGTTACTTACTTAGCCTTATCCTCTCAAGTTCAGTCACCAAGTCATTTGTTTCTATTATTTTCTTAAATCAACTCCATAGCCCGAGGTCTTACTCTCTTTTTCCAAAATAGCCAGAACTTATTATTTAAAGGTGTTAAATATAGCCGACAACTTAAATCCATATCTTGTACCGAAACAACGTCTCCTGAGAGAGCCCTCTCCAGGTTCGAAAGGCTAGTTTCGAGTCTCAAAGTTGGTTTGTAGGTTTCCTCTGTCATTCGTTTCTTAGCCGGATGAATTTTAAAGAGAGCTAACACCATGCATGCATATGTACATAACTAGAGATATGTGGCTGGGATTGCTTCAAAATATTCCAAACATGATATGTACTAAAAATGTGTTGTAAGGATAAAACCAAACACAATGTGCATACAATTCTTTATTAGACCTATATATCTGCTGTAATGTTTAGGATTATGTAGTCTCCAAATTCAAATCTATTTTGACAGCAAACCAATATCCATAAAATATACGATGGTATTTAGCAGGATGGCCAAAAGTAGTTTGAGCATGCACAAAAAGTTACTAAATAGGACCTTCATGAAGATTCAAGTCCTAGGTCATCCTGACTCATTAAAAAAAGTTTGTAAACACCAATTGAGTTCATTTCTTTTACATTGAGGAACACAAAAAATCCATATCAAACACCATGAATAACATCGACTAAAACTTGGTGCATATATTCATTATTAACATGTTTTCAATGCATGCCTTGAGTTGGGTTTTGACCTGTTCAATGAGGTTTCCATATCAAGCTTCAAACACCACCTATGAATGCATTTAATGAGAAATGAAAAATACTAATATGTTACCCATTGTGCCCCAACTTTGCCATCAAGGGTAATATTCTGCCACAATTTGCACATAAATGTATGCACACTTTGATTCTAATATCATGTCGTCTAATTGCTAGGTGGGTAACCATTCAAACCATAACTAATACATTCATACGTAGGTTGAAATCAACCTCAACATATATGTTTCAATAGAGTAAGGAAGAAAAGCTTTGGGTTTAAAAATGTTCGGGTTTGAGCCTCACATACTTTCCCTCTCATACACATGTCATGAATATCAAGTATTAGAGTTGTATACTTCAATTCTCATAATCATAAACAAAGCAGTGCAAGAGGTCAAGTAGAGCTTGCACTTTGTGCATTTCGTTTCAAAACAATGAAATATGGAGATGTTATGAAAACGGTTTCCTACCCAAAATAAAAAAAGAATGAATTAATCAATTAATGGAGGTTGGAAATGCACAAATAGTTTTACCCTAGCCTCATATCAACCTAATTACCATGCAAACATCACACAATGGAAAGGAAATGCAATATTCTTCCTTTCTTAGAGCTTACCTTGTCCATTTCACATGGGTTTAATGGATTTGGTGTTGAATACATGGTGTGCTCAACCTCCATTAACACATTGAAACCAAATGCACAAACCCATGACCAAACGCCTTCAATGCTGGCTACATATACCCAATAAAAATACCATGCAATATTTGGGTTATTCAACATAGTTCAATCATTACTTGTAGAGGAAAAAGTCTCATATAATGAGTAAAGGAACATTGAATCCAACCAATCCAAGCTTCCAAACATTCAGAGGTAGGAAAGGGAACGGTGCCCCCTAGTGCCATAAACATTCATGCAAATAATTTAGGGTGGAGCAGGATGGCCAAAGGTATTTTGAGCATGCACAAAAGGTTACTAAATAGGACCTTCATGAAGAATCAAGTCTAACATACTCAATAGTCAAAGATTTTAAAAGGAAACCTTGTTGTTGTAGATACTCGTAATTCCCTCAGGATTAGAAATAACATATTCCTATGGATAAAAAATTACATATCTCAAATTACATTACCGAGGATGCGATTATTTTTCTATGTGGAAAATCATATTATTTGTGGATGAAAAATATCATTGGATTATGATTTATGTCTCTCCAATGCACCCTTCCCTTTTTCCACAGTATGTTCTAGATAGATTCATTATATTTTATTTATGTAGACTATTGGCTTCTCTATATGAGGAATCCATGTAGAAGTGATGTCTACATTTCCTTAGAGTTTCTTTTGGTTTTGGTAGGCATATCTATTCTAACTCAGGGCACTTGTTCAATAAAGAAAAAAATCTTAACTGATATCAATTGGGAACTAATGAAAACCTTTACTATTTGGCACCAAGTATTTATGTTTTGGGAGATATCCTATATTTTTAAAATCACTATGAAAATCACCAAACAACCAAAGTTCCGTGACAATAAAGATATAAAATAGTTATGGAAGTGAGGACTAGAAAAGGAATGCATGTGAGTGTCAAGAACCAAAATCACAATATAAATCATCATCTCAATCATACAAATAATTTGCAATTAGAAATGAAATAACAACTCAAATACCTGGATATTCGATGGTTGTCCTTGTATGATATTAATTTAATGTTTCTCCAATAGATATCCTCCAGTACATGTTCTACAAATATAACCAACACTCAAAGAATAAAAAAAATAATAATATAAATTAACAAACATTATTATGACTAAATAATAATTAAAAAGACTTGAGTGCATGAATCCTTGAATGAGATCCTCTTGGTTTCAAGAATATTTTATTGGAGTAGTCGAATATTGGAGCAAACCTCCCTCATTTTGATTGAGCAACAGTGAAGTCAACATTGACTTCATTGTTGCTCGGTTGGATTTAGGGAAGATTGCTCCAAGATTATCCAAATACTAATTTATTCTCTACTGAACATGGCCAACCATGTGAAGGTGGAAGCTCTTATGGACGGTCCGCCCCTCACATCACTCTCAATTCCCCAATACATAATATATCTACCATAAAATAGTTGAAAGAAACACATTAAGATTCATGCATAGACACTAACAAAACAACAAATTCATAAAGAAACATGTGGTTTTGTGCATAAAGAAACATATGTGGTTTTGTGCATAAAGAAACATATAGCAATCATTCATTAACATATAACATTCATTCATTCATTGATCATAGACACAAAATACTTCATCTCAATCATTTTTATCATCAAAAATATGTTTTTAGAATATGGTACATGATGTATTGTATTACATAGCTAGTACAATCATTTATTTTTCGTTTTTTTTTTTTTTTTTTTACATGAATTCAGAAAGGATTTTGTTAGATCCTTCTTCCCCTTCAGTTCTTTTTCCCTCTACATGTCTTATTGATGATGTGGTCGTGTACTCACGACGTCCAGGCTACTGTCAGGGGGAGATACACCATTTGTAATTAAAGGTTATAATTAATACACCATTTGTAATTAAATATTTTTAATTATAATCCATACTACACTTTTTATAGCACATGAAATACCTTCAGTACCGAGCTGCACACTGCCTTCATTGGGTGGCACTCCACCATCACTAGATTGTGTTCCGCTAGTGGGGAAACTTGTTTCTACGTTGGTTTCCTACCTAAAACAAACGAACAAATTAATTTATGGAAACAAATAATAATCTATACATGGTACCAAGAATAAACTACAAATAAAGTTTGTTGATTTTATTTACCTGGGTGTATGTTTGAGTGCCAAAAAGTTGTGTTTCCCCCAATTTTTTTTTTGTGTTCAACCATGGATTTAAAGCCTTGCTTGAAAGAAATATTGTGGTCTTCCTGTGTTGGAGCTTCTTTTTACTCCATTCCCTACAATTTTGCATAAGAACATGAATTTCACTTCTTATGTGCAACTAAATTAAAATTGTTAACAATATATTATTTGGATGCACCTGGGGGGGAAGATACACCATTTGTAATTAAAGGTTATAATTAATACACCATTTTAAGTATAATCCATACTTCATTTTTTATAACACATGAAATACCTCTAGTACCGAGCTGCACACCACCTTCATTAGGTGGCACTCCATCGTCACTAGATTGTGTTCCGCTAGTGGGGACACTTGTTTCTACGTTGGTTTCTGGATTAAAACAAAGAAACACATTACTTTATGGATTAAAATAATAATCAATATATGGTACTAGTAATAAATTATAAATAATATTTGTTGATTTTATTTACTCTGGTGTCTGTTTGAGTGCCGGAAAGTTGTGTTTCCCCCAAACTTTTTCTGCATTTTGTTAGCAGTCTGTAAATCTGTTCGGATGATAAAAAAACAATAGAGGTAACTGTTTCAACCAAATTTGAGACCCAAAACTAGACTTTCAGACCTGGAGAGGGCTCTCTTGGGAGACTCCGTCTCATCGTGGGATATGGATTTAAAGCTGTTGGCTAGATTTAACACCTTTGAAATAATGGGTTTTGGTTATACTGGCACCAGAGAGTAAGAGTTCAGGCTATGGAGTTGATTTGAGAAAACGATAGAAACAAATGACCTGGTGAATGAAATCTAAGAGGATAAAGGCTAATCGAGGAACAATCTTCAGTGCAAAATCGTTGTGTGTTGCAAGGAGAAAACACATGAATTAACTCGGAGCACCGTTGCAGATGAGTTCAGAGTTAACTTTAGAAAAAAACTATTTTGTCTAAATGGTGCGAACAAGGGGCGCTGCGCAGTGAATCGACAGGTTCAAAATTTTGTTCCTATTTAGACATAAAAAGATATGAATAAAGAAAACAGGAAGTACGTATGCAAAGAAGGGAAAACAATACATCTAACTACCGCAATTAGAATCTTTTCATCAAAGCTTCAGGACTTTTGCATTAAATTTCGATCGAGCTCAAACTACATACAATATTCATTGTCTATACTAATTTTGCCAACAAACTTGGCTTACATTGAAAAGATCAAATATATAGGTGAGGGTGCCTCTTGGGATAACCTACTCTTCTAACTATTATCTCTAAAAACTAGGAAACTGACCTTTCTATGTTAAAAGACTCTTCGCATGACGCTTTCCAAAAATAGACAAGAAATACATCTGGCTGCATCAGGACTGTTTGTAATCCACCACGGGGATTCGGTTATCGATCAGGTCCCATCATGAGGGAGTGATGTGTCAATGATTTCCTTCGATCATATATCTGAACGAACAAGTGTTTGTCAGAGTCCCACTATCTGCTGTAATGACTTTGATTTCTGCCCCGTGCTCATTTGCTGGGGGAAATGTGCATGACAAGTGGCTGCAGACTGTCATGGCTATTATCAAAATTGAAAAATGTCTTAGGGAGATGTCTCCTTCAAAATTGTCAGGATTTTCTTTTTGTTTGCGGATATAGGAATGAACTCAACTAATCTTGTTTCTTCTGTTCGCTGGCAAGAGCCATGCATGATTTCTCCTCAGCTGCTTCACATTCTTTGGAATGCTTCACATACCCTTCTTCTGATATCCTCTGCACTTCATGCAACTATATGATCCTATCTTTCACCTCTCTGAGTTGTATTTTGAGCCACGTCATGTTCCCTTCGTGACCTTGCGCTGCTGACACTTCCAGAGTCTTTGTTTCTAGCTGTTGTCTCAAATCCCTGTTTTCCTAGTACAGTTTGACAATAGCTAGTTTCACCTGCTGAAAAGGATCTTGATCATTTGTACCCACAGAATCCAACCTCCTCATTGTGCTCCTACTTTCTTGGCTTGTACCTTCCACTGTCTCCAGCCGGACAATGCGCATAAGTAATTTTTCAGCAACCGATCTTGCACGTAGCTCGTTTGGGATTTGGGTTTCCCCAACTTCCTTATTCTTCTTTGGCCTACCCCTTCTCTAAGGTATCTTATATTGGAGAGAAAGGTATTCTACTATCCTTCCTTCCTGTGCAGGTCCTTCCATTCCAGGTTCCACACAGTGTGATGTTGTTGTTCCCGTGGGTAAAGGGGAAACTCCCTTTGTGTCCTTAGGGATGCCTGTCATGAGTGAGAACGAATACCAGTCGCTTTAGGGATCGATCCTGGTGATTATTCCACTTTTCACGTCATTCCTTATGTTTTGGGAGGTCTCCATGACACGAACAGTGTTTATATTATGTGCAGTGGATCCGATGAATGCCCGAGATGGAGAATTTGATTGACCTGGGCCTGCGAGAATGAATCTGATTTAGTGAATAAAACGAGTGCAGAACCTTTGGGATTTATAATAGATCGGGCGGAAGGAGGAATCGTTCCAAGGAACATCGAATTCATGGCGACTAGATGTTTCGAATTGAAATGCAGATTTTCCATAACACATCCTCGCATGTAAGGTACAAGCGATAAGGGATGCAGGGAATACACGATACGAATGCCGTGATTTTTCATTCCTTTGGCCTTCATAATGAACTGATAATAGTTACAACACTTTCCGACGCAACTTCCATTAACTACTTGACTCGACCTGGGGCATGCATAGACTGACTTTTAACAGGACCAGACTCTCTGGGAACAAAATAACCGTACCATTTATGCATGTTTTGACTCTGATATCCCTTCCTATTTACAAGGGCCAACATGCCACTTTCTGACTTCGACCCCTTCGTTGTTACATATCTAACTTCACATGTTTTGACAAATGGGCCATAAATGGAATAAAACCAACTCTAACAGAAAGAAAAATGGTGGTGCTAACAACTGGTTCCAATGGGGATGCTATCCTCCTCGCGAGGTAGAAAAGAGAAGTAGACCAAGTTCCTGACCATTGGGCCTTATTTCGACTCTTCTACACTGCAATATGAAAAACAAAATGTAACCTAAACCTATCGACGCAACTTCTGAAAAAATCAGCATAAACTCAGGGCCTTCACTTCAGGCTTCAATTTTCTGCTGACCTAATGACTCGACACAAAATAAAACAACTATTTACAATGACATATGAATTAAACATATTTTATTTCGTCAAATAATGTTTGAGGAACCTGCCATTTACAGGACCCCAACAAAGGAACTCTCCATTTGATCCTTCTAGAAAATAAGCGTTTCTCCCGCAATACGCATCGACTTTGAACAGACCTGTCCACAGGTGGTTGAACTTTCTGTGCTTTCCTTTATCTTGATTTCTCGCATCCCATATCAGAACAAGCTCCCCTAAATGGAATTCCTCCTGCTTATAATGTTTGTCGAAGTTTATCTTCATCCTCTCCTGGTGCAGTTTTGATCGATGGTATACCTGTTCCCTCATCTGTTGTGTGTGGATCAACTGATTTATTCTCCTCTGCGTGTCATATGGCTCAACCTCATGTTCCTGGAACATTTTTATGACTGGAAACCCCAATGTGGTAGGGAAAATTGCATCTGCGACATATATAATCTAAAAAGGAAACGTTGAGATGGAATTCTTGGTGGTAACCCAATTTTCCCACAACGCATAGATAAAATTTTTATGCCAAGCTTTCTTATTGTCTTGCAGGAGTCTTTTGATGATCCTGGTTAGGATTTTATTTGAGGACTCTACTAACCCGTTTCCTTGTGGATAGTATGTTGTAGAATGCCCTAGGGTTATATTGTAATCCTGAAAAAACTTTTCCATCCTCTTGGTCTTGAATGCGGCCGCGTTGTCTATTATGATCTTGACGAGGCATCCGAATCTCAATAAGATGTTTGTCTCCAGAAACTGGATGATGACTACGTCGGTAGCTTGCTTCGTGGGGATCACTTCTATCCATTTTGCGAAGTAGTCGGTGCCCGTGAATATCCATTTCTACTGCACCGAGGATGGTGGGTTTATTTCCCCTATAAAATCCAAACCCCATTGCATGAAAGGTGCTTCTGCTAAAATTGACTTTAGTGGCAAGGGTTGCAACTTTCTTCTCTTGTTGAAAATATGACATTCATGGAACCTGGACACCTCTTTGTATACATCTGTGAATATTGTAGGCCAATAGTAGTCCACTCTCAAGATTTTATGCACAGTGGTTTTCCAATAGTGGTGCCCTCCACAATCCCCTTTGTGAAATTCTTCTATGGCTCGCTCCATGTCATTTTCTAGTAAACAACTTAGCAATATTTCCCCAGGATATTTCCAGTAGAGTGAGTTATCTAGGATCCATAACTTAACTGCTTTAAGCTTTAGAAATCTAGCCTTGGTATTTTTTGGAACAGGGGCAAACCTAGGGTTCAACACTACAACGATGCACCAACAAAACCCTAACTACCAGCCCTTTTGGCAACACCTGCGAAGCATATGAAGTCTCACCTGAGGTAGAGGCAGGGATGGTTATGAGACTCAGGTGTCTGCAACCTTAGCTAGGACACAGATCTATGCTTACAATACTTAGCAATCACCTAGCATAGATTATTCATCAATATTCAACCCTTATGATACTTCGCAGACACCACAAAGCATCGCAATATGTACTTAGATCTAAGATAATTCAACACTTAGCCACAACAAGATAGATTCGATTTGACAGATCAAGCACTAAGCATATTACATACCAGATCTAACATTCATTCGTATCTCACAAGCACAAAGCATAAATATATTTATCTAAACACATCAAAGCACTTAGCAAAGGAAGAGAAGAACACATCAGGTCGAGGCACTGAGCACAACACACATATTTACCCTGGTTCACCCCCACCCTGGGGCTACGTCCACAAAGTCTTCTTCTTTATTAGCTTCAGTTAATCAGGTTACAACACAGAGCCATCCAAATCCCTCTTTGCATAGGAGATAAGATTTGTGCAGCTCGCTAGATCCTTCTTCCTTTCATTACAACACTCAGCTTCCTATAGCAGCCTCACAGTAACTTGCACTTAGCCTTGCAAGCCTTACATAGCTTGCACAAAGCACTTATTCAACATCACATAGATGCACTACCAATTGCACTAAGAAATCATACCTACTTCACATCTACTTCATATCTAGTTATACATACAAAAGTGGGCCTAAGCGTGGGTAAACCCACAGGCCGACATCCCAATCCCATTACATTATCCCCCAAAACCCAAAAAGGACCCAAAAAGAGTCTAACTTCCACGATTTCCACTTTACGTTGTGCTCCATCTTTGACAAGCTGTCGAAGTCCCAAAAATGATCAAATATGACCAAGTGTTCCTCAAAACTTGGTCAAGGGCCAACAAGCCCCCAACACTCACCTGTGACTCATCCCGAGTCACTCAGCTCTGGGTAAATTTTCCTCAAAGGTATTGAGCTTGGCTCAAGCTACTTCGACTTGTCTTTGTGATACTGCTTCTTTCTCAGTGAATTTCTGAACAACCGCTTCACTGATAGGTCCTTCTAGTTCTTGTTTGATTGTAAATACTACTTGTTCTAGTAGTGTTCCTTGGCCTTCAATTTCTTCAAACAGTAGGTAGGCCGCCTCTTGGCTTGGCTGGAGTTTCTGGGGGACTTCCATCACTCTATTATGCATGGTAAGAATGAGTTGTTGGGAAGTGCACTATTCCTGGGATCTCTTCATCCTCTTGATGGGTGATAGGAGCTTGAGTTGTGCCTATACTATATCTGCATGCTGCTTTGTTTCCTGGAGTTGGGACTCCAGTTTCTTCAACTCTGGGTCTTCAGATAATTGTTCATATATCTGTGCACTTCTGCTACTTAGCTGTTTACATTATGCAACAAGTGTTTTAATCCTCTCGACTGCATTATGAGCATTCAACTCTCATTGGTCGCACACTTCTTGTGGAGTCTTTGGTATGGTCTGAAGCTCTAATTCCACAACCCTTTGTTGAAGTTGTTGACTGACTTCAACCAGCTTCGTCACTTGGTGCTCTATGGGCTCTTTGGCCTTCTGCTCTAATTTGGTCACAAAGAAGAATTATCTGTTGACTACTTCTTCAATTCCTATCTTCTTTGTGAGCAAATGCTCTTTATATTTTTGAATCTTCGCTCTGTCTTCTTCAAATTTTGCTTGGAGATCATTCTTCTCTTGTTGTGTGGCTTGGCATTGTTCAATAATTTCCTCCTATGCTTTCTTTAGGGCCTGGGTGGCCTGCACTTTTTCTTCCTGAGCATGTCAAAGACGTACTTCGATTGTATCAACAATCTTGTGGAGCTTAACTGATTCATCTCCCACTTCTGTTGTTCCTTCTGGCAGAGGTGCTGTAGAGATTACTCGGCTAGACTGGAGTGCTTGCTGTACTCCTTGGAGCGCGATCTCAATTTGGCTATACATTTGTTCCTGCTTCGCCTCCTGCTTCTCTATGATTTCCTTTGAAGCATCATTGACCACTGTAACAATGAAATCAAAGTCATCCAATGTGAGGGTAGTTCTCATCTTGGTTATAGGGGTTCTTGGTTTCTTTCTAAAGGAAGATTTCAGAGGTGAGACCTTCCTTTTATTCTATGAGTCTTCTTCGTCCCTAGGTGGTGGTAATTCGACTTTCTGTTGTTCAGATTATTCATAATCAACTTCTTCATTTGGTGTAATGGAAGCCATCCTTACAGATAGACTGTCAACATCATGGACTTCTTCAATCTTCTTCATCGTCTTTGCTTTCTTTGTCTTACTGGGCCCAGGTGTATCCTGCGTAGTTTCGGAGATGTCGATGTCAGACATTTCTGCAGGGTCTGATGAAACAAGGAGGTCTACTGACCATTCCTTGGTGATCTCTTCCAAGTCTTCTTCTATCAACTTATAATAGGAATGGATATGTTCTTGGTGCTCATCAAAGCGTGGGGTTAGGTATATAAAATGGCGGTTTGCACTGAACTTTATCAGAGGTCAGAATCTCTGTAAAGTGTTTGGGGTTATGAGAGGTTCACTCCTTATGGATTCTTTCAATTGGTTATAGTACATGTGGAAAACGACATTTGATTTCCATTGCTTGCTCATTTCGTTCAAGTACCATAATGTAATAAACTTCATGGCTAGTGGCTCAAAGGGGTCAAGGTCGAGGAAGGTTGGTAGCTCCCATGCAACAAAAGTGATCAGTATCATGAGCTAGCTAAAATGGAATTCATGCCTCTGATCCTGGGCTTCTCTACAGTCAATCTCCAGTTGATTCATCAGGTACATTGCCCATTTCATCTGTAGTCACTCTGTGCACTTTCCTATGAGGTCAACTACAAAGCTAGATACTTGTGTTGGTCGATTCTTGTGTACCAACTTCCTTGCGATCAGTTGGCATGCGAGGCGCACTGTGCCACTTTCAATAGAAGCTACCTTGTAGCCTCTTGTGCCTTTCTCAACATCGCCATAGGATTATTTGATCTTATGTGCAAGAGCACGGTCTACAGTCTTTCCAGGATAGTACTCATGGGCATCAAGTCCCTACATGCTAAGCTCAATGATTCTGTTGATCAGCACCAGATCAACAGTTATGCGACGGTCTAACCACAGGTATCCTCCGTGGTAACTTTCTAGAAGCAATTTTACACAAGGATTCACCTCCTGTTGTCTGCCAAAGTGAGGTATTTTCATAACGTTGAGCAGAGTAGACTGTGCGAGGTTCATCGTCCATTGCTGAGGGATGAGCTTCAAATTCTTTCCCTTAGTTCTCATCAAGTACTTATACAGGGCAAGCATGCTGTAAGCTTTATGGTCCCCCAGGTTGAAGTCACAAAACTTCAACATTGTAACCTTGTCTTGATCTGCGTGGTAGATGCGTACTCCTTTTGGTATATATGCAGTGACCAGGGTGTATTAAAAGTCTCTAGGGACATTGTCCCTGTTAATCTCACCGCTTAGAGGGGGTATGTAAGTTGCTAGGATGGATGGCACTAAATTCACATTGGCTATGTCATCCTTATGCTTAGTTCTTCTCTCTGCATTGGCTCAAGATGTTCCTACTCGAGCAGTCAACGGGGAGGCTTGCACTCCTCCCATAGATGATACTTGGACTCTGATGGACATTCTTCTTTCTGACATGGATCTCTTAGTCATTAAATTGAGAAGGACCTCTGTGACGGATTCCTCAAGTGCAGTGAACTCATCGTACATACGCACTCGAGAAAGATAATCGGGGTCACGATGATATACAAATGTTGCACTAGGATGAAAAATCTGCTTGCAATGATCACTGTAGACAATCACTAGTTCTACGGGGTTCAAATTTTCAGTTGGAAAAAGTGTTCTTTGGGCATGGCGCGACGAGCTAAATAGGAAATTCGTCAATGGTCTGCTTGAAATGGGTATGAATCTTCCATGAACGTTGATCCATCCATTATGGTGTGGTCCAGCGGTATGGTGGTGATCCATTTATGATTTTCTGTCTGTTCGGGGTGGAAGTTGAATGGGTATTATCGGTCCAACGACTATATTGCTTTGCCATGGAGAAGTGCCATATGTCACTGTTTTGATATCACGACGAAGCTCAATTCCTATGATTTTTTCTTCTGCGAAGTTTCCTCTGGAATCTTCTGTAACTTTTTGATCTTGGCTCTCTTCTTTCTTAGCTTCCTATCCTTCTTCCTAGTGAGCTTCATCTCGCTCATCCTTTGTCCATTCTGATTCTTATCTTCTCTCGACATAGTCACTTCACGATGTTGACATTCTTTCTTCAGATCCAAGGGTAATACTCCTTCATTATATGGATTAGGTATTTCAGTCTTCTGTGGTTCCTCTAATTCTCTTATAGATTCGACATCCAAGTCCCTGGTGTTCAATGGCTTAGATCTGTTCTCTTGTTCTTCCATCAAGTAGGTGATCTTTCTAGTCATAAATTCCATGAGTTCTTGCTTCTTCTGTTCTAGGGCTTCCTTTTCTTATTTTCTTTGGATATGGTCTTTTTAAATCCAGATCTTGCCTAACAAAGCTAGAAATGGGGCACGGTCCTCAATAAATTTAATAAATTTGAATTCTTCCTCTGTCGAAGCTCCATGGGTACTCATAGCTATGTGGGTAATCCTACCACATAGGGTTACCATTTTTCCTTTAAACAACCCTATTTTTACTAGTGAAGGAACCATAACAGGCCTTCCTAGGGTTTCCCAAGTACTTTCTGTCATAATTTTCATCTGTGTTCCCTCATCCAGAGCACAGTCAATGTCAAAGTCTCCTATTCTTACTTCGATTTTCCCCTTTTCTTTGAAGATCTCTGACAAACTGGTATCTTTATGTTCATCCAGGGTTTCTTTCATTTTCAGTAACATAATATCTAATTCTTTTTGGGGTTCTTCTATAATCTTAGTCTCTTGATCTCCTTTAGAGTTTGCTTGCTCCATATTCATCTTTTCAAGTCTAGAAATCATTCTAGGGAAATCTAGTACTTCATGGTCCATAGCCTTACAACAGAGGCAACTAGGGTTTCTCCTAGGGAATTCCTTAGCAAGATGTCCTGGTCTTCTACAACTGTAACAAAGAGTTAATCCTCTCTTTCTCTTCAATGATCCCCATCTCTTCTTATACTGTGCGCTAGGATCATAATGGCTAGCCTGCAAAAAATTCTTTCTAGGGTCCTGCATCCATTGCTTAGTCCAAAAATTATTTCTATGCATAGGTATAACATATCTATCATTATACTTATCAGATCTATTCATATAAGAGGTTCTTTCATCTAACAATGCCTTAGTTTTCAAGCTAGGACAAAATCCATCAAGCATACCTAAATCCATACTTTAGAAACAAAAGTTTTCACTTCTTTTACTTCTACAGGGCACAAAGCTTCCAGATCTAAGAACTTTTAACTATTATTACCTTTATTAGAGCACAAAGCTTACAGATCATACTTCTTTTCTTCATTATCAACCTCTTTTCTTGCAGATCTAAATTCTTTCCTTCAAATTTGTCCTTCCTTCCTTCTTACTTGAAGATCTGACTTCTTTCCTTCAGATCTGTCCTTCCTTCTTCAACACAGATCTTTTCAGATCAAGTGGATCACTGCACACTAGGGATAGATCCACGCACATAGATTTCACAATTTCAGGGTGAATCTTTGCACAAAGATTCTTCTAGTCAGTTCCCAACAATCACAGTTTCAGGTCCTGGAAATGGAACCATTTGTTGGAACAAGGGCAGACCCAGGGTTCAACGCTACAACAACGCACCAACAAAACCCTAACTACCATCCCTTTCGGAAACACCTGCGAAGAAGATGAAGTCTCACCCGAGGTAGAGGCAGGGGTGGTTGCGAGACTCAGGTGTCTACAACCTTAGATGGGACACCGATCTGTGATTATAACACTTAGCAATCACCTAGCATAGATTATTCATCAATATTCAACCCTTATGATACTTCGCAGACAACACAGAGCATCACAATATGTACTTAGATCTAAGATAATTCAACACTTAGCCACAACAAGATATATTATATTCGACAGATCAAGCACTAAGCATATTACATACCAGATCTAACATTCATTCATATCTCATAAGCAAAAATCATAAATATATCTATCTAAACACATCAAAGCACTTAGCAAAGGAAGAGAAGAACACATTAGGTTGAGGCACAAAGCACAACACACATATTTACCGTGGTTCACCCCCACCCTGGGGCTACATCCACAAAGTCTTCTTCTTTATTAGCTTCAGTTAATCAGGTTACAACATAGAGCCATCCAAATCCCTCTTCGCATAGGACAAAAGATCTGCGCATCTTGCTAGATCCTTCTTCCTTGCGTTAAAACACTTAGCTTCCTATAGCAGCCTCACAGTAACTTGCACTTAGACTTGCAAGCCTTACACAGTTCACACAGAGCACTTATTCAACATCACATAGATGCACCACCAATTGCACTAAGCAATCATACCTACTTCACATCTACTTCATATCTATTTATACATACAAAAGTGGGCCTAAGCGTGGGTAAACCCACGGGCCGACATCCCAATCCCATTACATTATCCCACAAAACCCAAAAAGGACCCAAAAAGGGTCTAGCTGCCATGAATTCCACTTCGCGTTGCGCTCCATATTTGACAAGCTATCAAAGTCCCAAAAACAGTCAAATATGACCAAGTGTTACTCAAAACTTGGTCAAGGGCCAATAGTCTTACTTACACCCGGAGGGGCCTAGATATTCCTCAGTACATAGATGATTTCTGCATACCACGGTGAATCGATGAACTTCTGAGACACATGTGCAGTTGTTTCCTCCCGAGGACTCTCTGACAGATCAGCAATGAAATTGATTCCCACAACGTCGTAGTCTGACTGCGCCATTATCTTCGCAAGGCCTTGACCCTTCATTAGTTTCGTAGGCTTAATATCTAGATCATATTCCAACATGACCGCTATCCATTTACCTCTCCTTCCTTCGGGGTCAGGCTGAGTTAGGATATCCTTTACTGAGTTGCTGGGCACATAAGAAATGACGTGGGAGTGAAATATGTATGTCCTGAACTCCTTCAAGGCTTTCACTAAGGCATATGCTTGTTTTTCCATAATGCCATACCTTAGTGGATCATCCCGTAGTGTCCTTCTGAAATAAGCTATAGGCTTCTCGAAGTTCTGCTCGTTTTTCTGCAATAGCACACCGATGATCGTATGCTTCGAGGTGAATGAAAACATGATGAAATCTTTTGTGAAGTCTAGACTGGCTAGCACATGAGCTCTAGTCAATGCCACCTTGATATATTCAAATGAATTCTTGGCTTCTGGGTTCCACTTGATCTCATTTCACTTTCTCAACATGCAGGTGATATGCTTTATAATCTTTTCCAGGTTAGGGATGAATCTCCTCAAGAAGCTTACTTTTCCCAGGTAGGATTGCACTTCCTTTTTGCTGCGCAGAGTGCCTATTTTCAGTATTCCTTCACCCTACTAGGGTCTATATTAACTCCTTCTTTAGAGATAATGTGCCCCGACAACTTCCCTTCTTCCAACCTGAAATGTGATTTCTTTGGATTTAGCGATATGCCAAACTTCCTGCACTTTTGGAAAAATTTCTTCAGATGCTCAAGGTGTTGTTCATCGGAGGCAGAGTATGTCATGGTGTCGTCTAGATAGATCACAATGAAATTGTCCCTTTCATCAACAAATGATAAGTCCATTTCCCTCTATAAAGTGGCACCAGTGTTCATTAGGACAAAAGGCATCTTGGCATACATAAACGTTCCCCATGGAGTCGTGAAAGTCATTTTTTATCTGTCATCTAGGTGGACCATGATTTGATTATACCCTGAAAAATTGTCCAGCATGGACATCTTCTGGGACCCCACCACCTTTTGCAGGATATAGTCCATTTTAGGAAGAGGGTAGTGATCCTTAAGGGACACTTTGTTTAAGTTTCAGAAGTCTACACACAACTTTATCTCATCACTCTTCTTTGTTATTGGTACCAAATTGGCTACCCACTTCGAAAACTGTAAAGAAACGATAATTTTATCTTCGAACAATTTCTTTACCTCTTTTTCGATCATCGACAGTAACAAGGGGGTTTATCCATCTCGGCTTCTGTTTGAAAGGCTTTTGGTATTCTTTGAGAAAGATACCATGATGGATTACTTTAATGTCATACACCTTCAAGTCATCATATCTCCACACAAAAACATCAGGGAAGTCCTTCATGAGCTTGATGTAGTCTTGCTTGACCTCTGGACTGAGCATTTTCGATGATTTGATTATTTTCAGATTCTCCTCAGCTCTGATGTTGCAGTCTTAGACATCTTTGTCATTTGCAATGATCATGGGATTTATGGCCACGTCATTTTTGTCAAACAAATTTTCCAGCAACACTAACCCCTTTGGGATGATGTTATTTTTCAGTTGTACTATGTCCTACTATTTGGTCCTGGAAAGGGTTTTTGTTACTGTGCGCATCTGCGCTCCCATCTTCGTCATAGAAACATTCATCGTCAATGTTCGTATTAGCTAACTCATCGCTCATTTGGAGAAACCTCTCCACTTGTTTGTCATCTTCAAACACCTGCCAATGTTTGATATTATGCGGTATTGATGACCTATGTCTAACTTTGATCTCGTATTTTCTGTTAGGGAAGATGGGGATTTTGAAATCCGAGGCTGAGCTGGCCAACGCATCAACGATATGGTTTTTCTCCCTAGGATAACTGATAGATCATACTCCAGGAAATTCTCATGGAGATCCAACACCAAGTTTCTACATGCTCTTAGCCTAGGGTGTTTTTCCTGATATATGACTTTGACCTAGTTTATGACCAGTTCAGAGTCTCTGCACACTGCTATCTTCTTTGCACCTAATTCTTTCAACACCTTCAGGCCTAGAATCAATGCCTCATACTCGACCATGTTGTTTGTGCATTCGAACACGAGCTTGTATGAGCACAAATTTGTGCCCACCTCGGTGGGGATTACCCATACACTGACACATACTCCTTCCTTACTAACTGTTCCATTGAAACTCATGTTCCATACCTCGTTTTCCATGTAGTCCTTTGGGTCAGTGCACTCTGATGATTTCTACACAGTTTCCTCATCGACTGTCATGATGGTTGTCGACTCTTCCTCTTCAAAACTCTGGTCATTGTAGAATATAAAGGAACCAAACTCAATGTCGATGGAGTATATGGGATGGTTATTTGGCTACGTCTTACTGCTTACCATGTATTTTAGCAACACTTCTCTATACAACTATTTGTCCTAGCCAAATATAGGAATGGTGGCATATGACATGTCCATTTGCAGGGTGCCTTTTAACTTCGTAGCCCACAACCTGGACAACAACATGAAAAAATTAGGGGGTATGTCCACTACGACCACATACATCACCATGTTCTTCAAAGGAATCTGAGCCAATGACATGACCAAGTCTTTGATGAGGCCCATGCACTTGACTTTCCTTGAGTCAAAAGAGAAAAGGTCCTTATAAGGTCTGGTGACGTCCATAATCGATTCGTCCATGATCACCTTTGGCATGAGGTTGTGCGATACACCTGAATCCAACATGGCGTTATGCAGGGTCATGTAACGAACCTTTAGACTGATGTAGAATGCAGGGATGTCCTTAATATTGCTTGTCTCTTCAACGTGCGGACCAAACACGATAGCAGGGTGATCATCTTGGACATTCAAAGTATCAGGGGTCCCTCCAATTTTTAGAATTTTAATAATTTGCTCTCGGTATTCACCCTTTCTGATAAGTTCATTAAAGGGGACAAAGATTTTGATATTGGCCATTTCATGCTCAAAGTTAAAAGGAGGACAAGTCTTCTCTACCTCTTTTCCACTCTATTCTTGACTTGCTTCTAGATTTTTCTTCGGGGCCTCCTCCTTTGACTTTGCCTTCTCAGTAACATCTTTGGACGTGTTGTTTGACCTTGGTCGGCTAGTGGAAGGGACATTCGCCAGATTTTTTCTTATGGGGCTTGTATGTTGAGCTTCAGTGTGCGCCTCCTTGCTCCTAAGGTTATATTTCTTCTGAAACTACATGATGGCGTTCTGGTAACCCTTTCTAAATTCTTACGTTTCTCAGGAAAGCGTATAATCCATTTCCCCAATCCATTCATCATCTGTCTCTAGCATCAAATCGTCGTTTTGGCTCATGTATCATTCATGTTCGCTCTTTGTCAAAAACACACATGGGTTTTTGTTATTGCAACAATACATTTGGTATTTGAACATCTGCTCGAAGTATTCATCCACGTAGTTTTTTTGGAATGGAGGCCTTGTCTACTGGTCGCCTTTATCTCTCTACTCCCTCTGTCTGATATGGGGAACTTGAGCCCTTCTAAGGTTCTGATTCCTAGGTTGGGGTTCATGCTGTTCCCGAGTAGCGGGTCTATTTCCCACAGACATTTTCTCCATTAGCTTCTCCATGGTTCTCATCATTAAGTCAAATTTGTCGTCTGTGGATCTCGACGTCGATGGATGTGTGTCTCCTTGGGGCTTCTTATCACCTCTGCTAAATCTCTGCTTGATATTACCGGATGGCATCATATTTACCTCGACTTTGATCGCATTGCTCATTATCGCGTCTAGATTTTATGATGTTCTTTCTCTCAACAACAATGAAAAATCATTGTCGAAGGAGTCGATGTATCACAACCGCACAACTCCGAGAGGTGGCTGGAACTCTACGGGAATCAATTTATAAACCTTCATGAAACAGGATGATAATTCTCACACCATCTCTTTCGATGCCTTCTTCATATTATTGTACTGCGTTAACAACTGCAAGGGATTCTTCTTGTCCCCCCATCTATTGATGAAAGACGTTTCGAACGCGACAAAGTATTGAATGCTCACAAGCGGGATGTATTTGAACCACTTCCTCACCTCCCCCACAAAACTCTATGCGAACAACCTCATTTTTGCGTCTGCATAGTCTACCTCTTCTAGGCCAACGAAATCATTGAACCAATCCAGATGCTTCTGGGATGAAACGTTCCCTTCAACATCGTAGAGCTTAATCATCTGGCTGTAATTTTGGGGAAATCATGAATTTGGGATGGAAGAATAAGGGGGGAAAATCTGGCAGCCATGGATCTAGGAGGGTTGAGGGTTTGAGGGATATTGTTAGACACTAGGGCTTGGAATCTCTTCTGGTAAAAAACTATCTCGTCCAAGCTGGTTTTCGATTTAGATGTGAACAGGGTTTGTTCAAAGAATGCGTAAAACTTCAGGTCGTCAATGCTTTGCATGATGTCTTTGGTTAAGGACATACTTCTGTCTAGGTAATATAATGGGTCCGATGCTTTCTCTCTATTCCTACGCAAAATTTTCTTGGGGTCGTACACATGCTCTGTAGGGTTTGGGTTAGGATTTTCTCTGGTATAGATCGTTTTCGGAGCCAGGGTTCCTAAACTGTGTTACTTGGAGCTACTGGTATTTTTTATTGGAGTCACCAGGGTAAAGGTTTCAATTGGTATAGGTGTTTGTCCCTTTGTTACCCTCAGGGGTCAAACTACAACGTTAGTCATTCTCCCAGGGAAAATCTATTCAATTTCATCCCCGACAACGACGCCATAATGTTAGAAGTTTGTAAATATGTTCGGTTGATAAACAAATGATAGAGGTAACCGTTTCAACCAACTTTGAGACCCGAAACTAGCCTTTCAGACCTGGAGAGGGCTCTCTTAGGAGATTTTGTCTCAGCGCGGGATATGTCTTTAAAGCTGGTTGCTATATTTAACACCTTTGAAATAATGGGTTCTAGTTATATTGGCATAAGAGAGTAATACTTTGGGCTATGGAATCGATTCGAGAAAATGATAGAAACAAATAACTCGGTGAATGAAACTTGAGAGGATAAAGGATAAGCAAGAAATAGTCTTCAATGTAAAATCATTGTGTGTGGCGAGGAAAAAACACATGAAGTAACTCGGAGCACATTGTAGATGAGTTCAAAGTTAACCTTAGAAGAAAAATATTTTGTCTAAATGGCGCGAACAAGGGGCATTACGCAGTGAATCCACAGGTTCTAAATTTCTTTCTGATCTAGAAAAAAAAAGATATGAATAAAGAAAATAGGAAGTACGTATGCAAAGAAGGGAAAACAATACATCCAACTACTTCAATTAGAATCTTTTCATCAAATCTTTAGGACTTTTGCATTAAATTTCGATCGTACTCAAACTACATACAATAGTCATTGTCTATGATAATTTTTCCAATCAACCTGGCTTACATCGAAAAGATCAAATATATAGGCGATGGTGCCGCTTGGGCTACCCTGCTCTTCTAACTACTCTCTCTAGAAACTAGGAAATTGAATGTTCCATGTTAAAAGACAACGCACATAAGTAATTTTTCAGCAACCGATCTTGCACGCGACTCATCTAGGATTCGGGTTTCCCCAACTTCCTTATTCTTCTTTGGCCTGCCCCTTCTCTGAGGTATATTTTGTTAGAGAGACATGGCTTCTACTATCCTTCCTTCCTGTGCAGGTCCTTCCATTCTAGGTTCTGCGTGGTGTGATGTCGTCGTTCCCATGGGTAAAGGGGAAACTGCCTTTGTTTCCTTGGTGATGCATGTCATGAGTGAGAACGAATCTCAGTCACGTTAGGGCTCAGGCCTGGTGATTTTTCCACTTCACACACCCTTCCTTATGTTTTTGGATGTCGCCATGGCACGAATAATGTTTATCTTGCGTGCAGTGGATCCAAGGAATGCCCGAGATGGAGAATTTGGTCAACCTGGGCCTGCGAGAAAACTTACAGACAAAGCATGAATTTGATTTCGCGAATAAAATGGGTGCAAAACCTATGGGATTTATAACAAATCGGGAAGAAGGAGGAATCATGCCAAGGAACAATGAATTCATGGCGACTAGATGTTTCAAATCGAAATGCAGATTTTCCATAACACATCCCCATGTGTAAGGTACAAGTGATAAGGGATGCAGGGCATACATGATACAAACACCGCGATTTTTCATTCCTTCAGCCTTCATAATGAACTGATAATAGTTACAACACTTGTCGACGCGACTTCCATTAGCTACTTGACTCAACCTGGGGTTTGTAGAGACTGAATTTTAACAGGATTAGACTCTCTAGGAACAACATACCCGTACCATTTACGCATGTTTAGACTCTGACATCCCTTCCTGTTTCCAAGGGCCAACCAACCACTTGCTGACTTCGACCCCTTCATTGTTACATACATGAATTCACTTGTTTTGACACATGGGCCATAACTCGAATAAAACCAACTCTAACTGAAAGAAAAATGACAACACTAACACGTTCAACCATGGCTTTAAAGTCTTGATTGAAAGAAATCTTGAGGTCTTCCTGTGTTTGAGCTTCTTTGTACTCCATGCCCTGCAATTTTTCATAAGAACATTCATTTTGCTTCTTATTTGAAACTAAATTAAAATTGTTAACAAGATATTATTTGGATGCAATTGATGTTTTTATACTTATAATTCATACAACCAATTTCGAGTAACCACCTGGGCCAAGTCTGTGTTGCCCATGTTTTTCTATCCTTTCCTTGCCGACTTTGGATCTGTCTAGGAGTTTGTATTGAAAAGTTTCAAATACGTAATTAGATGTCGCAATGATGATAAAGCATCATAGTTACATTATTAGTAGTGTCTCTTACCTTCCTAAGTTGGGTGGTGTCTTTCCTTCTTTTCAAAGCATCTTCTCCTTTGCATATTCCTATAGGGCCTTCCACTCCCTCTCAGAAATCATTGGAGGACGCTCATACCTAGGGTTCTTTTGCATATGAACCCTTTTGGCACAGGGGAAGACCCGAGGTTCAATTCTACAACAACGCACCAACAAAACCCTAACTACTGGCCCTTTCAACAACACCTGCGAAGTAGATGAAGTCTCACCCGAGGTAGAGGCAGGGGTGGTTGTAGGACTCCAGTGTTTGTAACCTTAGTTGGGACACATATCTGTGATTGTAACACCTTAACATAACACTTAGTTATTACAATCCATTAGTATTAATATTTAGTTCACAACGCAACTTTAGTTCTGCGAGCAACTGTTCTTTTTCTTGCTGAATCTGTGCTTTTTCTTCTTCAAACTTGGTCTGAAGAGAAAACTTCTCCTGCTCTACAAGTCAGCATTGTTCTACGAGTACTTATTGCACTTTCTTCAGGGCCTGGGTGGCTTTTTCAGTTTCTTCTTATGTGCGACAAAGGTGATCTTCAGTCACATTTGCTAGTTGACAGAGTTGGGATGGATCATCTCCCAACTCCGGTTCTCCCGATGGCAGGGGCGTAGTGGAAACTGCATGACTGGATTGAAGGGCCTATTGTACCCCTTGGAGTTTGAACTCAATTATTTCATACATATCCTCCTGCTTGACTTCCTATTTTTACAATATTTCCAGTGAGGCATCGTTTACAGCTGTGATGATGAAGTCAAAGTCATCAATAGTGAGAACAATCTGCATCTTGGTCAAGGTGGCCCTGGATTTCTTTCGGGAAGAGGGTTTCAGGGGAGAAACCTTCCTCTTATTCAAGGGATCAACCTCATATCTAGGAGGTGTTACTTCACCTTGCTTCTTCTCATCTTATTTTCCATTTATCTCTTCTACTTTGTCATGACCCCCTCGGCCAGGTGATACTGAAGAAATCTTTTTTGAGGCACTTCTTAAGTCTTGGACTTCTTTGGTCTTCTTCGGTCTGCTAGTTCCAGGTGTGTCATGTTCTTTGTGAGCGGCCTTTGGGCTGTCAAGTTCATGATCAAATGTCTCTGTAGGGTCAATGGGGATAAGGAAGTATGTTGACCAGTCCTTAGTTATCTCCTTGAGGTCCTTTTATGTGAGCTTGTAGTATGATTGAAGCTCTTCCTTATGCTCGTCTTCTCACACAGTAATATAGATGAAGTGTTGATCTGTGCAGAACTTCATGAGGGTTCAGAACTGATGTAGGGTGTTTGAATTCATGTGTGGTTCAACTTTAATATCCCTCTTCAGCTGGAGATAGTATGTATGAAAAACTGCATTCGACTGCCACTTTGTTCCCATGTCTTTTGAGTACCAAAGCGTGGTGAACTTCACAGCAAGCGGCTTGAACGACTCAATGTCCGGGAAGGTCGCAACTTCTTGCATCTCCCAAGCAATAAACATGATGAGGATTAGGAGCTAGCTAAAGTGGAACTCGTAGCCCTGATCCTGTGCTTCACGACAGTCTAATTCCAACTGATTAACTAGGTACTTCTCCCAATTCATTTGTATGCCTTCCACACATTTCCCTGTGAGGTCAATGAAAAATCCTGTGAAATGCATGGGTCTATTCTTCCTTCCTAACTTTCCTGCAATTAATTGGCATACTAGGTGCACTACACCATTCTGGATGGAAGCTACCTTGTATCCTCACGTCCCCTTCTCAACATCACCATATGTATCCTTGATCTTCTGTGCTAATGCGCGATCTGTGGATTTCCCTAGATAGAAGTCCTATGGGTCGGGTCCTTGCATACTTAATCCGATCATCCTATGGATCAGTGTCAGATCGACCATGATATGACAATCTAGCCATAAGTAGCTGCCATGGTAACATGAAAGTAGGATATTGACACATGTGTTAACTTCTTGGTGCCTTCCAAAGTGTTGGATTTTCATTACATTCAACAGGGTGGACTGCGTGAGGTTCATCGTCCATGGCTGGGGAATTATCTTCGAGTTCTTCCCCTTCATCCCGGTCAAGTATTTATATGGGGTGAGCATACTATGGTTCTTGCAGTCTCCTAAGTATCCCCTATCCTCGAACTATATGTATCCCCTTCGAGAGGTATGCAGTAACCATGGTGTATTCAAAATATCTTGGCACACTATCAAGACTGTTGGCACAGGGGCAGACTCAGGGTTCAGCCTCAAGAGCGCACCAACAAGCCCTAACTACTGTCCCTTTCGGAAACACCTGCAAGCCAGATGCAGTGTCACCTGAACTAACTATGTGGGGGTTGTAGGACATAGATGTATACAACCAAAAGGAATGTAAAGTGGGTTCAAAGTGATCAACACACAACAATATAGTATTCTTTATCTTCCTAGGATCTACTACACCATGTATATCTATTAGATCTAACACAGTAATGCAATAGCAATAAAGAAACAATAAATAATATAACACCAATCGCACATACAACATAAGATATACGTGGTTCACCCTCTCTCTAGGGATACAACCACATAACTATGATTTATATTATATTAAGTCGAAGCATACAGTTCTTATCTGTGCTCTCAGCTAGAAAATCTTATTTCTTCTCCTCTCTTTATCTTCCCTTCCTGCACACCCAACTGTAGGACTTGACCTTTACACCCAGCTAAAGGTCTTACAATACCAGAAGGCTCTCACTCTTATCTCTTCTCTCTCACACAATATTACTCACTCGATCACACAATGACAAAGAAAAAAACATAACACCAACCCATTCCAGGTCCTTTAGACCTCTATTTATACATTACAATAGCTCACCGACACCCTTAGGTCGAAACCTAGGTGTCAAAACCCTAGATACCAAAACCCTAGGTGTCTAAAACCCTAGGTCAACTTGACCCACATTTTCAGGGCTTCGCCAGCCTATCTTTACTTCCTTCTCGCGCGGTGCTCCAAAGCATATGACGATGGATTTTCTGCTTTCTGAGATGTCCATGATCCTTCTTTCTTGCTTACCTGTCATCCTTGATATCCTCATCCAACAACTTGCTTTCTCGGACTTTGCTTCATCTTTTCTTCTCTTTTTCTCACTTCGACCTAGTAACAGTCACTGTGTCTTCCGTGAAGTTCACATTTTTCCTTTTCTCCCTTGTTCTTTGTTTTTTTCCATAACCAAGGGCCAACATGCCCTCAACACTCACCCATGACTCATCTCAAGGCACTTCAAATCTGATCTTTCTGTTTTACTTCAACTTCAGACTGCACAATGCAACCTTTGATTTCCTCTCTATGCCTCCTCTTGTTCTCCTGTGCATACTGTCGTTTCTGTGTCTTGTACCTAGTTTCAATTGTACCTAGTACCTAGACCCTTTTCCTTATGCTTTTACTTAGAGTTGCAAGGAAACTGGTCATAATAGTACAACTTTAGCCAACTCCCGTTCACTAATCCATCCTTCCATTCTCCCTTCAAAGTATTCAACTGTGTAGCTCCTCCTTCTGAAACATAGACGATCTCATATGGCCCAATCCAATGCATTTTGAACTTCCCAGGATGCTTGATGAACTTATTGTCATATTCCAGTACTAGATCACCTTGATTGAATGCCTTCTTCTTGATGTGCCTGTCATGATAGGCCTTCTCTCTTTCCTTCTGTAATTGCTGATGGAATCCTAGAATAAGTCTGTCTTCTTCGAGTTCGACCAATTTCACGAGCTTCTCTTGAACAATGCCAGTGTCATCCATATTTGTAAAGGCAACAATTATTAAGCTTGGCACCAGGTATTCCACTGGAACAACATCTTCGATATCATAAAACAACTTGAAGGGGGTCTACATTGTTAATTTTTTACAAGTGGTTCTATAGGCCCAAAGTACTGTTGGTACTCTTAAATCCCAGTCATCCCTGTTCACACTACAAATATTCATCAACGTTGTCTCCAAGATATCGTTGAATTCATTTTCTTGTGGATGGTAGGGTGTACTCTTCTGATGGTGGATTGAAAATTCCTCAGTCAGGGCTTCAATTGTTTTATTTATGAAATGTGTGCCTTGATCACTCATAAGGATCTTTGGGCATCTAAACCTAGTTATGATGTCATCAAATATGAAGGTTGTAGCTGTATTTTCACTACAGTCATTAACTGCTTTGGCTTCAGCCCATCTGGTCAAGTATTCTGTTGCTGTAATTATGTACCTTGCTCCTGTGCACTTTCCTGGCGGATTTATAGGTTCCACGAAATCAATGCCACATTTCTCAAATGCTTGTAGGGTCAGCTGTGGTGCGAGTGGAATTTCATCTCTTCTTGAAGGTTTCCCAACTCTTAGGCATACATCGTAGGCTCTATAATAGTATTTAGCATCTCTGTGTAAGGTATGCCACCAAAGGCCAACTCTAAGCACCTTCTACACAGTTTCTTTCCCTGCGTAATGTCCTCCTGCAATGCCTTCATGAGCTTCCATGAGGATCATTGGTTGTTCTTCCTCCATAACATATCTTCTCAATATCTCATCAGGTCCCATCTTGTATAGCTGTCCAACTATAATTGAAAAGTCGACAGCATGCACTACTAGCTGTTTCTTCTGGGAAATTGTATACTGGCTAGGGGCCATTCTTGTTGACAGGAACTGGACTATTTCTGTGAAGTGGTCATCAGTATTTCTAATGGCCAGTAACTGTGCATCTGACAGTGTATCCTCCAAACTAGTGGGCTCTTCTCCATGTTCCAACCTCGACAAGTGGTCAGGACCTTTGTTCATTCTTCCTGGTTTTACTATGATCTCAAAGTCATATTCCTGAAAGAGAAGAAGCCATATGCATATTCTCCCCCCCAACACTATCTTGTTGACTAGGTATTTTAGCATGGAGTGATCAATAAACATTTTAAAGTGTCCTCCTGACAAGTAGTGGCGAAATTTCTGCAATGCATACACCATGGCTAACCCTTCTCTCTCAGTGGTGGTGTAGTTGACCTCTGCTATTGATAGCTTCCTTCTAGCAACAAATAATGGATGGTCAATATATCCTTCACTAGGTTGTGCTAACACAACTCCTAATGCAATGGAAGATGCATCGACATGTATGTGAAATTCTTTGCTCCAATCCGGAAATACTAGAATGGACGCAGTAACCATTTTCTATTTCAGTGTATCGAAGCTCTGCTGGCATTCTTCTGTCCAACTGAACTAAGAATATTTCTTCAAAAGCTTCTCCCTGGGTGCTGTAATTTGGGCATATCCTTTAATGAACTTCCTATAATATCCTGTGTGTCCCAGCATAGTGCACAACTATTTGACAGAAGTAGGAGGGGGTAGATCAACTATAATGGAAATTTTAGATGGATCGACCAACAATCCCTGCTTGCATACAATATGACCTAACAATACTCCAAATGGTGAGAAGAAGATGCATTTCTTCAGATTCAAGGCAATTTGACATTACCTGCATTTATCCAACATTAGCCTTAGACATTCAATATGGTTTTTCAACAAGCTAAAAACAATCCAATCATCAAAATATGCTTCTAGAAATTTATGCAAGAACTCCTTGAATGCTTCGAACACCACCCTGGAAAATATGGATGGGGCATTCTTCAATCCAAATGGAATCATTGTATACTGATAGGACCCCCATTCTGTTGGAAATGTGGCCTTATGGTGATCTTCCTTAACAATCCGGATCCGATGGTATCCTAAAAATCCATCTATAAAAGAATATACTTCCTGGCCTCCCACATTATCTAACACTTCGTCAGTGAATGGTGTAGGGAAGGGAACATGCAATGCATCATTCAACTTCTTGATATATACACATATCATGATTTATCCTGTCTTCTTGTCTTGCACCACTATAGGGATAATCCATTTTGATTCCTCCACAGGTTCTATAATCCCCACTTCCAACATTCTATCGAGCTCAATCTTCACTTTCTCCTTATATTTAGGGTTCAGTTTGCAGGGTCTATGTTTGACTGGTCTTTCATATGGTTTCAAAGGGATCCTCATATCTCCCATAGGCCCTTTAATGCCCTTCATATTAGTGAACTTGGTTGGAAACAAGTACTGATATTCATGCAGTAATTCTGTAATCTTGTCAATAGTGGCAACATCCCAATAATCTCCAACATTTTCAAGATTTGGTGTCTGTTCTGTTACAATATTGATGTTCTTAATCTTGATTGTCTGTCCAATGAATGGTAACTCGACTCCTGGTCCTTCCACGTCTCTTTGGCCTTCTATTTCTGCGATGTTCACCTTTCTTAGATCATCATCTTCATCAGCATTGATGTTGTAACAACCTTGCAGTTTCTGTAAAGGTGCAGTCCATTCGTCCTCTTCTTGCTCCAAAGGGAGGTTAGATGCTTCCTTGAATACTTTCTGTCTTATATTTTGCAATGCTTGATCTACTGAAGGATATTGACTTTCAAATAAGAAGGTGGTTACAAAATTCTGAGTCATACCTTCCCAATCTGTAGTGATGAGGCACAACACTTCTTGAAGGTACCAGTTGATAGGTTTCGTGTCCAGTGTGTTAATGAATTTGTGCACCCATTTCTCTCGAGGGATGTTGCTCCAGGATTCCTTTCAACTTCACACATGGTCCTTTGGGTAGATTCAACCTATGTATCAAACTTCACAGCCTTCTACTTGTGTTGAGAACTGCGCTGTCATCAAGGTATGACATTGTACCCAATCTGTAATGTTGTTTTTGTGTGCCCCCCACCATCTTGCTGGGGTTGCTTTCAGGGCCTCATCCATCACCAACAATCTTTGTTGAATTGGTACGCTTTCTTCAAAGTCCGACAAGAAGGTTTCTAAAGGATTCAGACCATCAAAGGTGGGTAAGTTACTTACTGTTTTGATGATGCAACGAACTTATCTAGTTAATATAGCACATCTTCTTGTACATACTTCATACATTTTATTCTTCCAATTTTCTAGTGCTTCTTTTGAGTCTGATGAACATGCGCTATCACTTCGCTAGCTTAGGTTTCCATCGACCGTAGGATTAATGTAATCCTACTGTCTGGCTGTTAATTTTTATATGTTTTCCAATTCATATGTGTGGTCCTCTTCTCTGATGGGCTTTGTGTATCTCTGACCTTCATCTGGATCTAAGGGTGCAATGACCCTAAGGCCATATATTTCAAACGTCATTCATATTTTCTTTAAATCAACCACAGTGGAATTATTGAAAGCCCAATCAATTCCTAACAGCGTAGGGTAAGGACAACTATCATCAACTATCTCAATTACCTAAAAATATGCAAACGTTCTTACTCCGTCGATGTCCACAGGGGCATGTTCCAGTCTACCAAAGGGGCTTATAACTTGCTGATTATCCATTCTAAGCCTGATAGGGAATATATCAACTTAGGTTTTCCCATTAGTGCCCAGGTTTGCTTCGTCATGACATTGACCTCCAACCCTAAGTTGAGGACCACATAGTCTATATCATATTCTCCTATTTGAGCATTCAAGTGTAATTCCTTATTTGTCCTTATCTTTTTAGTGATTTGGTGTACTTCTCTATTCAATAAGGGGTCTATCTTCCCTAGCTCATATTGTCTCATTAAATTTTGTAGTTCTTGGACAATGCTCTCATCCTGAATCAATTTAATACAAGTATATATAAATTCCATGAGCTTGCTTACCTCTTTTCCTTCTCTTGGCGAAGCAGGCTGATCAAATGCCTAAGGAATTCCATATTCTCTCACTTCTATTCATGTTTTTGATGAAGATCCTTGGTATGATTTGAACTCTTTTCTTGCCTCCTCAAATACTTGTCTTTCTTTCTTTGCATCAAATGTTTGGGTCTTCTCTGCAGCTTTCTTGATTCCCGAGTCTTCTGTAGTCTTTCCTTGGATTAGTCTATATTCTCCTATAATAGTGCCTCATCTAGTAATAACAATGACTATAGGGTCTTCTCCGCGAGGTTCAACATATATCAATTGCACTTGTGGGTTTTGTTGAGGTCCTCTTCGCTCCTGAAGATTAGCGAGCAACATAGGACAATCTTCTATAACATGTTCAAATGAGATGCAGTAGTTGCAAGTAGTGCAAGGGTTCTGACAGTCCCGTGTGAGGTGTCCTGGTTGTGTGCAGTTGTAACAGATGATCTTTCCTTGGCCTCAACCCATAACTCCTCCTCGTCCTCTTCCTATGAATCCATCACGAGGATTGAAGTTTCCTCTCCCAAGGGAGTTGTACTGCATAGTGTTTCCTTCTTGTTGTACTTCGCCTTAAATTTTGTATATATCTCTTGACATTTCATGCATGAGATCATAAGCCCTACAATATCTATTATCATGTCCCACAGACTTACATAAAGTGAAATATAAATTTGTGGGTGTCTGAACATATTTTTGCATGTAATAGCACTCACCAGTACAATGTCTATTTCAGCATACTTCGCACCAGAGGCCAAGTATTCATGGAATAGGGGACAATGTTCCTTGTCATGGCCCTATGATTTTCATATGACACACCATATGTCTTCTCTTTTATCTTTTCCCTTGTCTTTCTTCATATCTTTAACCCGCAGGGACAAACTATTTAGCTGACTCAAGATCTGGCTCATACCTGAACTGTATTCTCCCATAGGGGATGATTCTAACTTCATGACGATCTCAAGCACCTTAGCTTGCAAAGAAATATTCTGTTGCATCAGAGGAACTCTGATGTGTGGTAACAAGGTAGCAATGAAACACTCTTTGTTCTGCTCATCTGGGATCTAAAAAGTCAATCGGCCTGTTAAGGTCTTAAATATCTGGTTGAACTCATAGACATGCTCGACTACCTTCTATTTGATCTATTTCATCTCTGTAATACACTGTGACTCCGAATTGGGTTTCTTGAATTCTGCAGTCAACAAATTCTTGATTTCATTTAGTGTCTTAGGTTGTGCAAGTCCTTGGACAAGCTTCATGTACCAGCTTAGTGCACGATCTCGAAGGGTAGTACTAAACTGGGTTCTTTTAACTACTTTGTCGGTGAAATTTTTAATATTCCATACAAATTCACATAGGAACCAGTGCTGATCAGGGTCTTCAGACCCATCTCCCCTAAAGATAGGGAGACTCATCTCGTCTGCCATAGATCTTCCTAGGCTTCCTATTTTAGTATGTGGTGGACTACTAGTGACAGTGCTTCGAACACTCTGGTGAATTGGATTACTCTATTTTCTTAATGCTACTGAGACAACAGGGGGATTAATAGTACTTAGCTCAACAGTCTGTGTAGTTCTTGAAGTTTTTGGCTCGTCCCGGTGAGGTTCTTTATCTTTCTCTTCCTTTTCCCTAGCGGGTTCTAAATTCTCTTCGTCCGTTAGGTCTGCCTCTTCTCCACTGTAGAAACCCTCATCCCCATAGTTCTGCTTGAATAAGTTCTCAAGATGAACTTATTGAAACACTCTCCCACTACATGTATTTCCATCCTCTATGTTGTTGTTGCTGTCTGAATTCTTAAACATTATCTTTTTCCAACTCCAACCAATCTATTGTATCTTCAAGACTTTCTTCTCATGCAATAGCATCTTGATCCTCAACTTCAGAAAATGTAAAATTTTTCCTTTGGGTCCCTTGAAGAAATATCTCTCCGCTTGGCTATGTGACTCTACTCTGTCAACAACAAATTCAGTGATGTATACTCCAATGGTGCTATCAAACCAATGATCTACTGCTCGTGACACACCATTATCAACTCTCTTGACCTTCTTGATCAGTGATGATGTCCAAACTACAGGAGGTCTAGATCTGATCTCAAACTGGGTATCTACTAACCTAGCTAACCACTCATATAGCTCCTGATGGATTCCTCCAAAGAAAATCTCATGTATATCAGTAAAGATATATCTCTCCAACCAATCCTCTGTACTAAGATTAGGGTTATTATTCTGGGCTTCAACGAAGTCCTTTTCTTGATCCTCTATCCACTTCTGAATATCTGTCATTGATGGGAACCACCTTGACATTCCCTCATGAAGATTCCTGTCCCAGAAACAGAACCATTTGTTGGCACAGGGGCAGACCCAAGGTTCAGCCTCAAGAGCGCACCAACAAGCCCTAGCTACTGTCCCTTTCGGAAAGACCTACGAGGCATATGCAGTCTCACCCAAAGAAACTATGTGGGGGTTGCAGGACATAGATGTCTACAACCAGAAGGAATGTGAAGTGGGTTCAAAGTGATTGACACACAACGATATAGTATTCTTTATCTTTCTAGGATCTACTATTCCATGTATATATATCAAATCTAACACAGTAATGAAATAACAATAAATCAACAATAAAGAATAGAACACCAATCACACATACAACAAAAGATATATGTGGTTCACCCTCTCTCTAGGACTACGTCCACATAACTGTGATTTATATTATATTAAGTCCAATCATACAGTTCTTATCTACGCTCTCAGCTAGCATATCTTCTTTCTTCTCCTCTCTTTCTCTTCCCTTCCTACACACCCAGCTGCAGGACTTGAACTTTTCACCTAGCTAAAGGTCTTACAATACGAGAAGGCTCTCACTCTTAGCTCTTCTCTCTCACACAATATTACTCACTCGATCACACAATGAAAAAAAAAACAACATAACACCAACCCATCCCAGGTCCTTTAGACCTCTATTTATACATTACAATAGCTCACCGACACCCTTAGGTTGAATCCTAGGTGTCAAAACTCTAGATACCAAAACCCTAGGTGTCTAAAAACCTAGGTCAACTTGACCCACATTTTCAGGGCTTCGCTAGCCTATCTTTCCTTCCTTCTCACACGGTGCTCCAAAGCATCTAATAGTGGATTTTTCCTCTTTCTGAGCTGTCCATGATCCTTCTTTATTGCTTACCTATCATCCTTGATCTCCTCATCCAATGACTTGATTTCTCAAGCTTCGCTTTGTATTTTCTGCTCTTTTTCTCACTTCAGTAACAATCACTGTGTCTTCTGTGAAGTTGACATTTTTCCTTTTCTCCCTTTTTCTTTGCTTATTTCCATAACCAAGGGCCAACAAAGACTCACCGTGCTGGCTAGAGGCGGGATGTAGTCGGGTAATATGGTCAAAATTAGCTTCACATTTGCTAGGTCATCTGTGTGCTTGGTTTTATTTTCGATGGCGACTCGAGATGGTCTGTATCCATGAACGGTCGATGAAGAGGCTTGTACTACTCTCGTTGATGATGCTTGAATACTTGCAAACATTACTTTCTCGGCCATGAGATCGACGAGAACTTCTTCGACGATTTTCTCCACGACGCTGAGCTCGTTCGACATACACGCTTAGATCATATGGATGAATGAGTGCGCAAAATAATAGAACTGGTGTCGATCTTACTAATCATAGTGCGGTAGAAATTATTTCTCTGTGATACAATTCACAAAAGTGTTCTCGGTGAAACAGTTGACGGAATAAGTGGACAACAACGTAACAGATCTTTCCAATGGACAAGAGACCTTCATTAATTCATTTTGGTCCATTACATTGCGGTCCTAACGGTATGATGGCGATATTTCTAACCATAAATGCCATTCTAACCATTCGGGGTATCGATCTAACGGTTATACTATTCCCAACGGCTATATTTCTTCGCCATGACAAAGTGCCATGTGACGCTGTTTTGATATCCCGACGAAGTTCTAGTTTTGTAAATTTTCCTTCTGCGAAGTTCCCTCTGGAACCTTCTGTAAATTTTTGATCTTTGATCTCTTCTTGCTTAGTTTTCTATCCTGTTTTTCAATGAGATTCTTCTTTATATTCTTCTTTCCATTCTGATTCTTATCTCCTTTTGGCATAGTAAATTCGCAGTGTTGAGAATCTTTCCTAGGATTCAAGGGAAATACTTCTTTTCTATCTGGGGTAGGTGCTTCGGTCTTCTTTGAGTCTTCTTGTGTTCTTTCAACTTCGACATCCAAGTTTCTGGTTCTAAATAGCTTCGATCCATTCTCCTATTCTTCAATCAAGTGCACGATCCTCCTAGTAATGAAATCTTTTATTTCTTTCTTTTTCTGCTCTAAGACTTCTTCTTCTTTCCTTCTAGCCTGATCCTTTTCAATCCAAGGTTTTCCTAGTAACATAGAAAATGGGGTGCTATTCTCAATAAATTTAACAACCTCAAAATCTTCTTCTGTCGAAGTTCCATGAGCACTCATAGATATCTGGGTAAGTCTTCCACATAGGGTTATCAAATTTCCTCTAAATAATCCTATTCCTCCCAATAAAGGAATCATAGCAGGCTTTCCTAAAATTTCCCAAGTTCTTTCTGTCATGATATTCACCTGTGTTTCTTCATCCAGAGTACAGTCAACGTCGAAGTATCCTATTCTTACTTCTATTTTCTCTTTCTCTTTTAAGATATCTGATAGATTAGTATCTATGTGGTCATTCAGGGTTTCTTTCATCTGTAATAGTACAGTTTTTGATTCCTTCTGGGGTTCTTCCATGGTATCAGTTTCTTGACCTTTATTAGGGTCTACTTGGTCCATATTCATTCTTTCAAGATTATCAATCATTCTAGGGCAATCCAAAACTTCATGGTCCATAGATTTACAACAAAGACAACTAGATCTTTTACCACAGAAATCCTTAGAAAGATGTCCTGGTCTTCTGTAATTGTAACAAAGAGTTAACCCTCTCTTTCTCTTAAATGATCCCCATTCTTTCCTGTACTGCACACTAGGATTATGGTAGCTAACCTGCAAAAATTCTTTCTAGGATCCTGCATCCATTTGTTAGTCCAAACATTCTTTCTATGCATAGGAATAACATATCTTTCATTATTCTTATCAAATCTACTCATATCAAATATTCTTTCATCTAGTTGTGCCCTAGTTTCCAGGCTAGGAAAAAATTGATCAAACATTCCTAGATCCATATTCTTGAAACAAAACTTTCCACTTATCTTACTTTCGACAGAGCACAAAGCTTCTAGATCTAAAACTTTTCACTATCCTTACCTCTATCAGAGCACAAAATCTATAATATCTTACCTCTTTTCTTCAGATCATACTTCTCTTCTTAGCACAGAGCTTCACAATCCAAGTAGAGTACTGCGCACCAGGGAAACAAATCTATGCACATAGCTTTCATAGTTTCAGGTCAGATCTTTTCACATAGCTTCTTCTTCCTCAGTTCCCAACAATCACAGTTTCAGGTCCTGACAATGGAACCATTTATTGGCACAGGGGTAGACCCAGGGTTCAATGCTACAAAAACGCACCAACAAAACCCTAACTACTGACCCTTTAGGAAACACCTGTGAAGCAGATGAAGTCTCACCCGAGGTAGAGGCATGGGTGGTTGTAGGACTCTAGTGTCTACAACCTTAGCTGGGACACAGATATGTGATTGTAACACCTTAACATAGAACTTAGTTATTATAGTCCATTAGTATTAAGCTTTAGTTCACAACGCAACTAAACCCTAACAACAGATCAACGTAATATTCACACAAATCCAATAGATTTAAGCATGAATCACACACATAGAGATCAAATCTAGCATTCATTCACATGATTCAGCACTACACTATCATATCAGATTCATCTATCATCTAACATCGCACTAAGAATTCAATCATATAAACAAGAGAGAAACCATAAAGCACAAAGCATTCACAACACATGATATATGTGGTTCACCCCCACCCTGGGGATACGTTCACCAACTCTTCTTCTCTTTATTATCTACATCAAACATCTTACAGGCACAAAGCATCAGAACACTATTTCGCATAAGACAAGAGATCTGTGCGCACTTCAATAGATCCTCCTTCCCCAAGTAGATCTAGGCACAAAGCCTCACATAGTCTGCACACAAAGAACTACATATGACTTGCAATTAGATCTGCAAGTCTTAATCAAAACATATTGCACATATCCAATATTAGCACTCAACCATCGGTCGCTACTTACATCGCCTAGTCTTCTATTTATTGATTACAAAATAGGCCTAAGCATGGGTAAACCCATGGGCCGACATTCCCATACCCATTACATAGAACAAAAACACAAAAAACCCTAAAGAGGGGTCGAGACCCCGTGATCTCCACTTCATCTTGCGCTCCGCCTTCGACAGTCTGTCAAAGTCCCAAAACTAGGTCAAACATGACCAAGAATCCTCAAAACTTGGTCAAGGGCCAACATGCCCCCAACACTCACCTATGACCCATCCCGAGTCACTCTGATCTGGGTAATTCTGCCTCAAAAGCCTCAATCTTAGCTCAAGATGATTCGACTTGTTGCTGTGCCATGGCCTCCTGCTCTGCGAACTCTTGGATAACAACTTTGTTGACAGGTCCTTCTAAGCATTGTTCAGTTGCAGTGATGACTTGCTCTAGTTCTGCTCCTCGGCCTTCGATCTCTGAGAATAGTTGGAAAGCGTCATCCTGTATAGGTTGGAGCCTCTGAGTCACTTCCATGAATTTTCTCTGAATGGTGTGGACCTACTGTTGAGTGGTGTACTACTCTTGGAATCGTTTCATCGTTTCAACAGATGATAGGGGATTCAATTGCACCTGTATTATTTATGCTTTCTACTTCACCTCCTAGAGATATGACTCCAATGCCTTTAATTCCAGATTCTCAGTGATTTTCTCATAAGTCTGAGCACTGTGATCACTTAGTTGCTTACATTCCATGGCGAGGGCATTGATTCTTTCAACTGTGCATCGGGTAGTTTCATCTCTTTGATCCCTGACATCCTACAGAGTGTCGAGCACTGTGCAGAGATCTAAGTCTACTATTATTTGTTGTAGTTGTTGGATAGCTTCCGCGAGCTGCTCTACTTGATTCTCTATGTGGCCTACTGCCTTTTTCTCTAAGCCTGTCATAGAGCAGAGTGCTCTGTTGACTAATTCTTTACCTTCGAGTTGCTCTGCAAGCAACTGTTCTTTTTCTTGCTAAATCTGTGCTTTCTCTTCTTCGAACTTGGTTTGGAGAGAAACCTTCCCCTGCTCTGCAAGTTGGCATTGTTCTCTGAGTACTTCTTGCACTTGCTTCAGGGCCTGGGTGGCTTGTTCAGTTTCTTCTTGTGTGTGACAAAGGCGAGCTTTGGTCGCATAATCTAGTCGACGGAGTTGGGCTGGCTCATCTCCCAACTCTGGTTCTTCCGATGGTAGGGGCGTAGTGGACACTGCGTGACTGGACTAAAGGGCCTACTGTACCTCTCGGAGTTAGACCTCGATTCTATTGTACATCTCCTCCTACTTGGCTTCCTATTTCTGCAAGATTTCCGGCAAGGTGTCATTTACAACTGCGATGATGAAGTCAAAGTCATCAATAGTGAGCACAGTCTGCATCTTGGTCAAGAGGGCTCTGGATTTCTTTCGAGAAGAGGGTTTCGGGGAAGAAACCTTCCTCTTCTTCAAGGTATCAGCCTCATCTCTAGGCGGTGTTACTTCACCTTGCTTCTACTCATCTTATTTTCCATTTATCCCTTCTACTTCGTCATCACCCCCTCGGCCAGGTGATACTAAAGCAATCTTTTCTAAGGCACTTCTTAAGTCTTGGAATTCTTCGATCTTCTTTCGTCTGCTGGTTCCAGTTGTGTCATTTTCTTTGTGAGTGGCCTCCGGGCTGTCAAGTTCATGATCAAATATATCTGCAGGGTCAACGGGGATAAGGAAGTCTACTGAACAGTCCTTAGTTATCTCCTCAAGGTCCTATTTTGTGAGCTTGTAGTACAACTGGATCTCTTCCTTATGCTCGTCTGCTCACGCAGTAATATATATGAAGTGCCAATTTATGCATAACTTCATGAGGGGTCGGAACCGCTGTAGGGTGTTCAGAATCATGTGAGGTTCAATTTCAATAGTCCATAGTATGTATGAAAAACTGTGTTTGACTGCCACTATTTTCCCATGTCGCTTGAGTACCAAAGCATGGAAAACTTCGTAGTAAGAGGATCGAATGGATCAATGTCCAGGAAGGTCTCACTTTCCTGAATCTCCCAGGAAATAAACATGATGAGGATTAGGAGCAAGCTAAAGTGGAACTCATAGCCCTGATCATGTGCTTCGTGACAGTCTAATTCCAACTAATTAACTAGGTACTTCGCCCAGTTCATCTGCGAGAGGTCAATGGAGAGGCTTGTACTCCTCTCGTTGATGATGCTTAAATACTTGAAGACATTACTTTCTCGGCCATGAGATCGATGAGAACTTCTTCGATGATTTTCTCCGCGGCGCTAAGCTCGTACAACATACACGCTTAGATCAAATGGATGAATGAGTGCGCAAAACAATAGAATTAGTGTTGATCTTACTAATCACAACACAATAGCAATGATTTCTCTTTGATACAATTAAAAAAAGTATTCTCAGTGCAACAGTTGATGGAATAATTGGACAAAAACATAACAGATCTTTCCAACGGACAAGAGACCTTCATTAATTTTGTTTGGTTCGTTATAGCGCGGTCCCAATGGTATGATGGCGATATTTCTGACCATAAATTCTGTTCTAACCATTCGGGGTATCGGTCTAATGGTTATACTATTCCCAAGGGCTATATTGCTTCTTCATGGTGAAGTGCCATGTGACGTTGTTCTGATATCCCGACGAAGTTCCAATTTTTTAAATTTTCCTTCTGCGAAGTTCCCTCTGGAACCTTCTGTAACTTTTCGATCTTTGATCTATTCTTGCTTAGTTTTTTAGCCTGCATTCCAGTGAGATTCGTCTTGGTATTCCTCTTTCCATTCTGATTCTTATCTCCTTTTGGCATAGTAACTTCGCACTGTTGAGATTATTTCCTAGGATTCAAGGGCAATACTTCTTTTCTATCTGGGGTAGGTGCTTCGGTCTTCTGTGTTCTTTCAACTTCGACATCCAAGTTTCTGGTTCTAAATAGCTTCGATATGTTCTCCTATTCTTCAATCAATTTCACTATCCTTATAGTCATGAAATCTTTTAATTCTTGCTTTTTCTTCTCTAAGAATTCTTCTTTTTTCCTTCTGGCCTGATCCTTTTCAATCCAAGGTTTTCCTAGTAACATAGAAAATGGGGTGTTGTTCTCAATAAATTTAACAACCTCAAAATCTTCTTCTGTCGAAGTTCCATGAACAATCATAGATATCTGGGTAAGTCTTCCACATAGGGTTATCATCTTTGCTCTAAATAATCCTATTCCTCCCAATGAAGGAATCATAGCAGGCTTTCCTAAAATTTCCCAAGTTCTTTTTGTCATGATATTCACCTATGTTTCTTCATCCAGAGTACATTCAATGTCGAAGTCTCCTATTCTTACTTCTATTTTCTCTTTCTCTTTTAAGATCTCTGATAGATTAGTATCTCTGTGGTCATTTAGGGTTTCTTTCATCTGTAATAGTACAATCTCTCATTCCTTCTGGGGTTCTGCCATGGTCTTAGTTTCTTGACCTTTCTCAGGGTCTACTTTTTCCATATTCATTCTTTCAAGCTTAGCAATCATTATAGGGAAATACAAAACTTCATGGTCCATAGATTTACAACAAAGACAACTAGATATTCTACCAGGGAAATCCTTAGCAAGATGTCCTGGTCTTCTGCAATTGTAACAAAGAGTTAACCCTATCTTTCTCTTAAATGATCCCCATCCTTTCCTGTACTGTGCACTAGGATCACGGTAGCTAACTTGCAAAAAATTATTTCTAGGATCCTGAATCCATTTGTTAGTACAAACTTTCTTTATATGCATACGAATAACATATCTTTCATTATTATTATCAAATATACTTATATCAAATCTTCTTTGATCTAGCTATGCCCTAGTTTTCAGGCTAGGAATTTTTTTATCAAACATTCCTAGATCCATATTCTTGAAACAAAAATTTCCACTTATCTTACCTTCGGTAGAGCACAAAGATTCCAGATCTAAAAATTTTCACTATCCTTACCTCTATCAGAGAGAAAAATTGTTCATATCTTACCTCTTTTCTTCAGATCAGACTTCTCGTCTTAGCATAGAGCTTCACAATCCAGGTAGAGTAATGCGCACTAGGGAAATAGATATATGAACAGAGCTTTCACAGTTTTAGGTCCCAACAACGGAACCATTTGTTGGCACAGGGGAAGACCCGGGGTTCAATGCTACAACAACGCACCAACAAAACCCTAGCTACCAGCCCTTTTGGCAACACCTGCGAAGCAGATGAAGTCTCACCTGAGGTAGAGGCAGGGATGGTTGTAGGACTCCAATGTCTGCAACCTTAGTAGGGACACAGATCTGTGATTGTAACACCTTAACAAAGCACTTAGTTATTACAGTCCATTAGTATTAAGCTTTAGTTCACAACACCCTAAACCCTAACAACTGATCAATGCACTATTCACACAGATCCAATAGATTTGAGCACGAAGCACACAGATAGAGATCATATCTAGCATTCATTCACATTATTCAACACTAAACTATCATATCAGATTCATCTATCATATAACATCGCACTAAGCATTCAATCATATAAACAAGAGAGAAACCATAAATCACAAAGCATTCACAACACATGATATACGTGGTTCACCCCCACCCTGGGGCTACGTCCACCAACTCTTCTTCTCTTTATTATCTTTGTCAAGCGTCTTACAGGCACAAAGCATCATAACACTACTCCACATAGGACAGGAGATCTGCGCGCACTTCGCCAGATCCTCCTTCCCCAAGTAGATATAGGCACATAACCTCACACAGTCTGCACAAAAATCACTATAGATGACTTGCACTTAGCTTTGCAAGTCTTAATCACATCTTCTTGCACATAGCTAGTATTAGCACTCAACCATCGGTTGCTATTTACATCACCTAGTATTCTATTTATACATTACAAAATAGGCCTAATCATGGGTAAGCCCATGGGCCGACATTCCCATACCTATTACGTAGCCCAAAAACCCAAAAATCCCTAAAGAGGGGCCAATATCCCGCGATCTCTGCTTCGTCTTGCGCTCCACCTTCAACATCCTGTCCAAGTCCCAAAACTAGGTCAAACATGACCAAGAATCCTCAAAACTTGGTCAAGGGCCAACAAACCCTATATTGGTCCCGTATATATTTTAAATGTGCGCTTTCTTTTGATGAGACTCCATATTTATTGAAGGTACCCTCACCGAATAGGCCAACCAAATTCTTAATGAACTCATTTTTTAACCTAGAAATTTTGGAATTCCACCTTGTGCATATGGTGGGCCCAAAGACATACAAGGACATGTCATCCATGTGTCTATAAAATGTATCATTTCCTACAAAACGATATTATCATTATTTTAAAATGATTGCACATTATACGTAAATTTCAAATAGATTGTACATAACAATTAAAGCACATCTTAAACACCTAGAAGCTTCTCTATTTTTATAGGGATGAGCTCACTGTCTACCAAAAAGGTAACTGGTAGTGTTCCCATGCTAGTGAAATGGGAAGATGCAGGAAAGCATGATTCAAAATCATCAATGCCATGTTCTACATCTACAACATCCCGTGTAGATTCTGGCATGTGCTGGTGAGGGTCAGGTGTAGTACCAACATGGAACCTAGGGGTGTACGGGTCTGAGTGATTGGCGTAGTACTGAAATCAACACCGAACCTGGGGGTGTACTTGTATGATGTTATGCTAATGTATAAATGGCGTTGGTACCAACACATGCCTCTGTAGGCACACCCCGGGGATCAAAACTCTGCAAAAACTCTTGTAAAAATAAAGAGTTTTTAATGAAGGACTTATAAGAGTATATAAATTTAAATCCAAAAACAAAATGGGATAATCAAAGATATTTCTTACCCGATAGCGATCAATTATGTCCATCAAGGCATTAATTATTTATGTTATCTCATGTGTTTGTGACCAAATCTAAATCAAAGAATGGAGTTCCATGTTTACTTTTCTCACAATCTTCCTTGTTTTTTTCTTTAGGTTCATGGAGGAAAACAATTCTTCCTTAGTAAGAACATCCTCAGGAGGATTTTTGGACTGATCTAAGGCCTCCCCCCCCCCTGTCACCCTGGGACAAGCATATATTAGAATTACAAAAAATATAATAAATTCAAATGTATGAGAAATAAAGCTAGTTCATGAATACGCATGGGACAAAAACATGGCATGCTAAAAACATCAAAGTAAAGAGTGACTAAAGAAAATAATGAAAATCATAACATATAAGAGTCATTTCTTATAGGTTGGGTAAAATAATATACGTACCACCCCCATAATAACAATGTATGTATCTATTCGATTCAATTTCTGATAAATCAACAACTCTTCCCCTGCATATATTGATTTTATTGCACATACGAATACACAGTTTCCTTCACACCCCTCAAATACAAAATTGGGTTTCTTATTTGTGGTCACAGGTCGTGTACTGTTTATAAACCCTGCAATATTCCCCGCTGCTTTTGGTCTTTCGTCAATATACATAGTTTCTCCTTTATTTTGATCATTGTATTTTAGCTGTATATAATTTGCAGCCACATCATATCTTCACACACTTTTTGTATATTGGATTGGCCATATCCAATATTTGTAGATTTAATAGGGTACGACATACTCCATTAATTCAGTTAACCCATCATAACATACCTTTATGCCATCCATGTAAAATATCCCCAAACCATGTAATGACAATGGAGTAATGCGATATATCCTTTCGTTGACAGAAAAATCAATGTTTATTTCAGGAAGATCCTTGGGTACCCATCATTTCACTATATGTTTGTACCTCAAGGGAACCTCGATGTCATCTATACTCTCATCATCATAATAACATGACACCCCTTTAGCAAGAAAAAATTCCATGTGTCTATGGAATTTTCTTCTGAGCTTCTCACCTCTAGTTGATCTTCGCCTGTTAGACCTACTAGATGTCTCAATTTCCTCTATTCTACCTGAAATTCCCTCACTTGATGAAGATAGATATGAAAAGTACATGTTTTATTGTACGTCCTATAACACCATCAATTGAGAGAAACAATCGGTGAATGTCATAAGGGTTGTGATGAAAATCTTGAGGAAACCACAAGAACATAATATTACAAGTGGATTTTTTTATTACAATAAAATTCTCAACACACTCATTTTATTGCAAAGTTAAACAAGTGATAAATTCCAAGCTAGTAGATGATTAGAGTATTGAAGAGTACCAAGATAGGGTTGTTGGATTCTCTCAGAAAGAGGGAATCAACCTTGACAAGATTTGAGTTCTAGTTACTATAGGATTCTTTTAGAAAGAGGGAGTTGACCTTCTTGAAGGTTTTTCTTCAGGTATCGAAGGATATACCACACATGCAGGAAGACCCCAACTCTCAAAGGATAAGCTTCTATATAAGGGGTATCCCTGCATGTAGTTCATAAATCTCATCATTTGGAGAAATGAGTCATAGGAAAAGTCTCTCTTTGCTCATATTCCATGGATTCAAAACTCTAGTCTATGGATATTTACAGGGATGTGATACAACTTGCCTCCTCCATTTTGAACACAAAAGGTTGGAAATTATCACATAACATGCCTATAACAACCGCTTTTTGTAAATTCAGATATAATTTTCCTATAATATGAAAAGTTGCAAGCATGTTTTCCTCCCCAGGTTCTAAATCTAAGCCTATAGAGCCACCAAGATTTACTATTTATTTATTTCCAAAGGCCTCATTATGGACATGTAGCTCTAGCACAACTTTGGGGCTTCCCCTTCTATGCAATTTTGGTTAGAGAACAAGAACCCACTTGTACCCATTAAAAAAATTTGGCCCAATAACAATCCAATTTTACCATTAAACTCAAATTGTCTTCCCAAGGGGAGCCTAATGAACTATGAGTTTATGCATCAATAAAGTAATCCCTCAATTTGGAGACAAATAAAGTAATCCCTCCTAGTTATCTATAATAAACAAAGAAAAACATTATTCACTCAATTGTGACAAATATTAGGCTTAAGCAACATGAGGTCTTAATATTAGAGAGACCAACACTATGAAAAAGGCTATGGTACCAAAGATTATATATAATCCAATTTTTGGAGGTAATACACAATGGAAGGAAGTACTACATATAAAGTACTTCCAACCAGGGGAAAGGCATGGAGTCCTAAAGAAAACTAGTTAGAACTCACATGGATCCTCAATTTGGAGAGAGATAAAGTAATCCCTCATAGTTATCTATAATAAAGTCTCATGAATGTTGTGGAATGAAAAAAACATATGAATCTGGGAAGATAAAATCCTTTCAGAACCCCCTCTCTCTAAGGGGAAACCATATAGAATCTAATTTGCGTATTTGGTGTGTTATTTATGGGATTGTGAATCTTGTAGGTATGTCTAAAAGGGATAATAAATCATTTAGATGGTATAGGTGGAAATCAATGCAAGAACTAAACATGCCTAATATTTTATGGACATAGTATAAATCACTACTATTTTCCTAAAAGGCTAGGCCCCCATAAGCCTAGAGAAGACGCCAAATGTATTGGTATGGGGACAAAAATCATGTTTTTACTTAGTTAAATACCTCTCTATTCAATTGGAATACCACATCTCCAATCCAAAAGACAAGATCTTGGATCATATTTGGCTCAAGGAACCAATCCCAAAGGTCAACACCTTCTTTTATCTTCTAGCTCACATAAGGCTTCTAGCAAAATAAAACCTTACAAGAAGAGGAACCTAAGGACCCTCAATTCACTTCCCATTCAAATAAAAGGAAGAAAAAAATCAACACAATTTTTGAAAAATAAATTTGTGAAGTCATTATAAGTGATGAAAAACTACCTACCCATTTGTGAACTCAATCATGTGAGGTAACATTCTGAGCCTAACAATCCTTCTACTTAGGATGTGTGAAAAGTAATCCCATCATGAAGAATATTTGGATTGAAGTCTTATATGTTTGGTTGACATCTTATTGTAGGTACTCGCTGGTTCCTTGATCTATGAGCTCCTTATGCCACTTGTCACCATGAGTTTTTTGTAATGTATTTTGGAAATCAATTCCTCTTCCGACCTCCGAATACATAAGGCAGAATATGCTATACTTGTATTTTCCACCATAGGTTTTTCAAGGATGTTATTAGATGTTATGAGACTGAAATTACATAATTAAGTAAAAATCTCATAATTATTTCACAAGGAAATAATTATTTGTCACAATTTCATAATTGTGAAGTACAAATTGTTTCATCATTGAGATAAAAAAATCATAATTGAAAAGAAAGTTCATAGTAAGTTGGAAAGAGCTCATAATAGGTTGGAAAAAGGTCACAATTGAGCATGGATCTTGTGTATGACTTATAATTGATTAGTTCACATGCCATACCTCCTATTACGACTTTTAATTACTTAGTTAACATGCCATCAAGCCTATCCATGAATCATATCTACCTAATTCACATGCCATGAAGCTTGTCTCCAAACTCTTATAAATTCCTACAAGAATATTCCAAATCAAGGAGATAAGAATTGAATGGGGAGATTTTGAGATTCCAGATGTTAGTGAAATAGGGAGGAATAATTTATAATAGAATTATGTTTCACAATTTTAGAGGATCTTTAACAAGCCTTTAACCTTCAAATTTGAGTTTTCCTTGCTTGTGAGGGTCAAGGAGGATTTGGAGCAAGGAACTAGAAGAGGCCTCAATAAAGACTCAAGGTAATACTTGATTGATGTATCATTTTCTCCATTTATTAATATAGATCTACATGATTTTCCCCTTACATTACAGGTGTATTCAGTTATAAATGGTATATCTATTCTTTCCATGAGTAGATCAGGTTAGATTTGAACTAAATTCAACATTTCTATTTCTTGAAGAGGCTTGATATTGGTGCTTGTTGTCATATTGTGTGCAATAAGAAGGATGCGAGAGCTAGATATATATCTTTGGATATGAAACAACTAGGAATATGCAAGGAAAACTATTAGGAATAAAGTTTGAACCAATAAATATCCTCCTCATAGCATAATTTAGGATCAAATCTAATAGATATAGTGGAAAACTTTGTTGTTTTCTATTCTATAGTCCATCTCAAATCACCAAAAGATACATGGGAGTGCTCACCTATTTGTAGGAGGTATTTCTTCATAATATTGTGCTATGTTCCTCTTCCTCCTTTTTCTTACCCTCTTCTTCTTTTACTAATCTATCTTCTTCTTTTATTCTCAATTTGTCTTCCCCTTCCTTTTTAAATCTCTCTCATTCTTCTTATTTCCTGTTTCTCTCTTCTTCCACTTGCATTTTATTCTCTTACTATTATTTAAGCTTATATATTCATATTATTTCCTTCTTGTTTCCTCATTTACATATTAAATCCTCAATGCTTCAACCACCTTCTCCATCCTTTCCTTTTCTACTATTTCTTTAGATGCATCTTCCTTTTCCATCCTTTCTCTCTTGAAAAACTTTATTTCTAGTCATTTGTTTCTTTCCTTGAAGCCACTTATATTATTTAAAAAAATATCATCTAATTAAACAACCCTTAAATAGATATCCTCTTCTTTCCACACTTCATTCTGATATGGCCACCTATACTTACATTTCCTGCATTATTGGTTGACAAAATCTATAGGGTGTTTTCATTAGAATATATCCTCCAAAAAATAGAAGGTAGCCATGCTTTCTACTTCCATTTTCTCCTTAATGTCCGTGAATATATAAAAACCTACATGAAATGGTAGAAAATGCTAGAGATATTTCTTGTCTCGCATCGAAGTTTCTCTAAATCTAGGTACAAGCATCTGATATGCTATCTCCTGGAGTGACAATTTGTCTTAGATAATCTTGGGAAGTAAATGTGGAAACTTAATATCTCCAAAGACTCTAATTTTTTCTCACTTATTAATGACATACAATTCACCCACCTCTCCAATACCTTGCATTAATTTCTCCAACATACATTTTTCTGGCACATACAACAACATTTGATATAAGGGAGCTATACACCACTCACATATCTTGGTGCAATGGATTATATATTTTTTATCCCATAATATCTAACAATATAAGTGAATAGGTGGATCCTTTGATTTCCATTTCCAATAGATCCTTGGGAAGGAGTTGACAATGTAATTGAAGTATAAAAAATATGAGTCCATCTATAAATTTGGATGTTTTCCCAAGGCTGTGTGTTTGTTGTTAGATATGGCTTGGACCATTGCATAAAATATGAGTGTTCTCTAGTTGAATACTATGCTTGGGTTGATGATTGCATAAATTAGATGCAACCATGGTTCTCCAAACTAGGTGGCATTGTCTTCACTGTATAACCTACTTACACTACTACATATGTACAAAAATATCGATGCCGTACTCCGACAACATGGATAAAATTGGCCGTACTATCAGATTTTATTTGCATTTTTTCTGAAAAAGTCCCCGACCTAGAAAACCTTTAAATGGGGTAGCAATGTTTGAGGTATGATCCGATATTTATTTTGTGGGATTCCTCACCCCTATTAAAAATGGGTTATCGTGTCATGTGTTGTGTAGTTGACCCTCTTGCCTCGATTAGTCCCTTTTTATGCACAATTTGTTACTGCAAGTATTTATTTAGTGGCTATTCTAATCATGTTAATTTCATCCATATTAGTATCTCTCTCTCTCTAATGAGTGCATTATTTGTGTGAATAACAATAAAAAAAATGGTCCCATTCTTTAGAATGGATGGTTTATGAAGCCCATCACCCACCAAACCCTTTGCCAATAGCGTAGTAGGATTCGATATGTAGGCCCTCAGTCACACTTATGTGGGATTCCCCACCCATATTAACATCAATTCAAAGTGTTGTGTGTGGTGTAGATGATCATCTCGCCTTAGTTACTCCGTTGTGATACACAATATATTTCTACAAGTATTTCTTCAGTGGAATTTCCCATCATGTGATTTCTGTCCACAATAATATATATTTCTCACCCAAGATTTCAACATACATAATTAACCATGGATTGAACCCATCATGTACATAATTAAACATGGAATGAACTCATCATGTGAATAATTATAAATGGAATGGACCCATTAGGGAGAGTGATGTGGTTGCTTCTTAATCTCGGCAATTGAGTCATTGTCCTTTCCAACTTGCATCATTCTAATGAATTTGAATTTGTCTATTGTTATGTCCAATATATTCCTTATGATTAAGCTCTTGAATCTTGTGCAATGAATATTGGGAAATTTTTGAAAGTATATGATATTTATCAAGCCTAAAGTGCCCATATTTGATCTTGTGTCCATTGATTTATTTCCAAGAATCAACTCACCAAGGAACTTTTATAAATGTTTACAGTTAAAAAGGATTCTAAAAATATTGGAGACATGTGGGTTCTTTGAGAAGGATAACCACCTAAGAGGGGATTGAGAAGTAATTCATTAACCACTATCATATCATCCTTCCATCCCAAGGAATGATGAATGAATTGAGGGTGGGAATGTAGACATGAGTTGACCTTGTCCCCCAAAAAGTATCCCTTGGGAAAGAAAGAATGTGTGATTAGGAGTTCACCCTTCAATAGTTTCTAAAAGTCTTGATGGAGATGATTGATGATTATTCCCCTAGGTTGGATGGATCATCATGTGATTTTTTCAAAACCACCCATGAGTGTGTTATATTGACCTACTTAGGGTTTATAAATAGGTAGACTAAAAGAAATTCATAGGTCTCTTATCAATAAAGGTATTGTCAAGTTTATCACTAAAGTGGGGAATCAAATACTAATTATTGATTGAAGACCAATCATGTTTCTCAATGTCTATTACCAAATCTGGGTGAAATCTTTGGCTCTATAGCTTTAATATCTATTACCTGAAATCCTTCAAATAGAGTAAACTAGTTTCATCATAGGGAAATTTATCTTTGATAATGTAGTGGTTCTATGGGAAGGTATGGAATGGGCTATATGCCTAGTGATAAAATCCTCATTTATTAATTTGGAATTTCAAAAATTGTATGATTATGTTGAATTTCCCTTTATCTTATCCATGCTTTTGGCCCTCAACTTTGGTTAGATTTTTTTTCAAGCTATAGGGACCTTGTTTTTAGATGAATTATCTTTCCATTCAATTAATCAAGCTAAACATGACAAATTTTGTTTTCTCATATTAATTACCAAGGTCTCCCTCTATCCTCAATGCTCTGCGTAGTCACCCACAAGACTCTCATTTACCTCCTACACCACTAGTCTACTCTTGATTTCATTAAAGGTATTACCCGCCAAGTGTATGATGTTGGTCATATGGTTAATGAAACTCTTGGAGGGAAAATAGACAATGGAAAATGTCATTGATTGTGTTCCAAATTTTAGCGAAGATTTGGGTTCCAAATGAGAATAATTTTTTTTTTTATAAGTTGTCTTAGGATGGCATTCCTGACTTGTTATCTAGTTAGGTGTGGTCATGGATTTAGTTTCCTCAAGTGTTTAAGTTCTTAAGTATCCCCTTTTCATTCCACACCTTGTCCAGGTCCCTTTGGGAGGTGGTGTTCCAAATAATATCGAAGAAAGTGGATAAGTATATTATATCATTGATTTTTCTAGCGGCTAGATTCTATAATTGTTCAAAGATGAATGTTGCTACTCATGTTTACAAATTACGTTCCTATGTCCTCACTATTGTTCATATGAACTATTGGAGAAGCTCCTTAATTATAAGAGGTGCCATGATCTTATATGGGGTCGTTAGAATATTGGTTGGGCATGTACCTATTATTATGGATTTGAATAATTTTCCATGTGACCATCAACTTTTCATAATATCCCTACAATTCAAAGGGAATTATAACATCCATTCATCATTGAGGTCAACCTTGCTAACAAAAAATTGTAGCATATGTCTAGGGATGATGTTTGAAATGAGACAATAAATTTTATATCGGTATCCAAGATTATCATGTGATCAATGTCTTCCTAAATAATGAGCTAAGAAATGGTATTCATGTAGGAAAAAACAATAGGGTGGTAAAATACCTTCTTAAGCTATGAATGTTTGATGGATTGATAGACCCCTTCATTTGGATTTGAGTTTATAGGGAGGAGTGGAACATCAATGTAAGTCTCCTCTTGGAACATCTAGTACATCTATACCCACTTGAAGACTATCCTAGTGTCCATACAGAACTTGGTGTCAACATACGTAAGTCTTGGAATACCAAAGTTTGTTTATATCTCATATTGTTCATGATCTGGGCTCAGTTCGATTATTAATTATGTTTGCTTCCTAGATTTATTAGAATCCATATATGAATCATATAATTCATCCATTTCAACAAAAACAGATTAGAAAAGTTATCTGTAAAAAAAAAAATTCATGTGTGGACAAAGAGAGATTTTAATAAAAGATAGGGATTGGACAAGCTCTTATCTCTAATGTTAGTTTTTCCATGGGAAATATCTAGTTTTTTTATGGCCATTTCAGTTGGATACCCCTTGCTAAGTAAGTGGTTTGAACTATAGGGAACTAGGTGTGCATCCTGTATTTATGCAAATTTATATTTCACAATGTTCCATGCTTAAGGGATTTTCTTTGGAAACAAATGACCAAGAGAGGGAAAAAATCACTCTCCATGAGGAATTGATTACGAGCTCATGTTTGGGGAACCCTTTTCATTCTTCATTCCATGATGAAGGGAGGGAAGGATACAAGCCAACATACACAAAATAGAGAAAGAAGATTTACATCAGGAAGACACAAGACAACATTACATAATACACATCGGTTTGTTATGAGATTAATCTTGCAATACACATGATTGAGATTTACTGTTGGTTGAAAACATAATTGGAAATTTGAAAAGGACAAAGTTAGAAAAAATTACCGATCTAAAAGTCATTATTGGTCTAGTGGGCTGCTCTGTCTCTCTCTGTCATTGGCTCCTTTGTGGGGTCACCATGTCTCTTCTATCTTTGTGGATCGTTTGGCAAGGTTGAGGGTTTAGTTTGCAGTGTTGCACGCAAGTTTTGTTTATAGTGGAATCATGTAGTGTTATGAGGGATCGGGGTTTTAAATATGTTATATATGTTACATATATATGTTATATATATGTAATATATAATATATGTTATAATAATATATGTAATATGTCATATGTTTTATTTTTTTTGCGTTTTATATTATGTTATAATATATAAATATTATATATTATAAAATATTTTGTATATCAAATATTATATGTTATATGTATATATTATATAATATAGTATGTGTTCATGATATAGGAAAGTGCATCCTAGTACACATCAATCTACAACTAGACACCTAGGGTAAATACGACATCCCCAATTTCAAACAAGATATTAGGGACACAAACATTGGTGTGTAGCATGAAACTAGTCCAAGAATTAGAATAGGTCACAAGTTCAAATCCAAAGGGGGGTAGGGTATGTATACCCCCGTAGACTTTAGCAGTGAAATGGATGGGTGGAGAGGGTCCCTTGTCCCAAAAAAAAAGGGGTCTCATACATCGATTTGGTGTCTGGCTTGGCCATGACCTTAAAATAAGATTATTATTAATAATTTATTATTAATATTGATGGTGGTCATGTGGTTTTGAAGTTGGTTCTTGGTTGCATCAATTGTATATGTGAGGGACTTGATTGCTAGTTTTATGTCATTCATGCTATATTCCACGGATAACATGTTTATAGTGTGAATCATGGTATCATGAGGACCACTTTAAGGGTTACTAGGGAAGTAGACCAACATGTTGATTGATATCGCAGGATGATCTTGTTGAGATAGGTTGTCCATAAGGGTCGGTTTTGATATGGGCCCCTGGGATTCTCCTGAAGGGTTACCCAAGAGCTATATTAACACAATCAAAATTGTGAGAGGATTTTCTTGAGATAGGTCTCAAATAATGGTATGGTCCAACCGAGTACTCTTTTATTTTATTTTCTTTTGCAGAGTATTTACTCCCACTTTAGTATTATTATATTGACGGAATTCTTAATTATCGGTATTCCAAATTATGTAAGAATTTCAATATTATGCTACATAGATTACGATCTTACATGGTCCTAAAATAAAATGAGTGTTAGGCACTATAGCTATCTAATAGTACTTGATATATCAACCCTTCATCCTCATTGATCATATTAACCACTATTGACCATGGTTAACCAATATTGACCATAGTTGATCACTAATGACCTTATTAACCATACTTAACCATAGTTTATCATGGTTGATGATAAATATCATTGACAATCACTTATCTAGTAACCCACTCACCCATAAAATCCTAACCCATATTGGCCTATGTTTACAAATGTGGAATTCTATCCAACATCGATCCCTTCTCAAAACTAGGTTCACCTATCCCTAATATATTCACTGACCCATTAACCACTCAACCCACTAACCTCACAACCCACTAATATCATTAAATCATTAATCCTTGAACATAATTAACCATATCCATTGCAATTGACCATTAATAACCATATTGACTATGATATCTAAGACCCTTATGACCTTTTTGACCTTATGTTAATCCCTAAGACGCCATATTAACACTAATCCCTAAAACCCCTATGACCGAGTCTTTGACCCTAAGAATTTGATAGTATAAAATCTCGATCACTATAACCAACTTGGACATATTATACCCCTCAATCTCCATGAAAATTTAATTAACCAAAATATATTGACCATAACCCTCCTTGGACAAAAATATCGATCAGTATAAAATCTCAATCAACAGAAAATATCGATCAGTATAACCCCCCAATATCCACGAACCTTGAATTAAATGGTCTCCTCTAACCTAATCACCCTCACACATTATGACCCAAACAATAATGTTAACCCCTAAGGCACTATGGACACTAACCACTAAGCCACTAATATTCCATGACCACTAATTATTATGGTCCTAGACACTGTGTACCCCATAATCCCTATGAGATTTGACATGGCTAAACCTTGAAACAATCACCCCCTTGCGTATAGAAACCATGAATACATGAACCCCCTAAGAAACTATAATCCCAAACACACTAGACACCTATATATGCATTAACCCCTTAAGAAATCATAATCTCAAACACACTAACCCTTTCATACACCGACCCCTTAATATATTATTACTTTGAACAAACTAACCCCCTAATAGAATTAGATCATTGATCCCTTTGATCCTTGATGAAATCACCCCCTAATAATTATTACTTTGAACACAATGAATCCCTATTATATGATAACCCCTGACAATCACTATCAACTTGAACATGGTATACCCTATGATCCCTAAGACTCTTGAAAATATCACCCCTAGTGAACATAATGTGACCTCAAACACACTGACAAATGAATACATTATGGTTCTGAACATAAACACATCATAATAGATTGACCATACTAATACACTATGACTCTTAACCCTTATAACCCTTGATATCTTAATTTACCCTTTTTATTTATTTCAATTTTATTATAATGCATTTAGAAAAGTATGAGGTTAATTAATATGTCATATATGGTCAACAATATCTTTGACATTAAAGTATCATGTCATGGTATAAAATATCGATCAATATAACCTGCTTGGACATAATATACCCCCCAATCTCCATGAACCTTGAATTAAATGGTCTCCCCTAACCCAATCACTCGACCCTCACACATTATGACCCAAACAATCATGTTAACCCCTAAGGCACTATGACCACTAACAAATGAGCCACTAATATGTTGCAACCACTAATTATTATGGTCTTGAACACTGTGTACCCCCTAATCCCTATGAACCTTGACATGTCTCACCCTTGAAACAATCACCCCCTTGCATATAGAAACCATGAAGGCATGAACCCCCTAAGAAGCTATAATCCCAAACACACTAGCTCTCTATAAATTCATTAACCCCTTAAGACATTGTGATCTCAAACACACTAACCCTTTCATACATTGACTCCTTAATACATTATTACTTTGAACACACTAACCCCCTAATAGAATTTGTTCATTGATCCCTTTGATCCTTGATGCAATCAACCCTAATAATTATGAATTTGAACACAATGAATCCCTATTATATGATAACCCCTGACAATCACTATCAAATTGAACATGGTATACCCTCTGATCTCTAAGACTCTTGAAAAAATCACCCCTAGTGAACATAGTGTGACCTCAAACACACTAACAAATGAATACAATATGGTTTTGAACATAGTAACATCATAATAGATTGACCCTACTAATACACTATGACTCTTAACCCCTATAACCCTTTGTTGGATTACTAAGAGGGGGGGTGAATCAGTAATAGCTCAGTAATAACGTAATTATAATCCTTTTTCTCCAAATAATCCAAGTGTTATATCAATGTAGAATTATTATCCAATAATGAGCAATAAGAAATGAACACTCACACACATACATAGTACACCATTGTTTTACGTAGAAACCCAAATCGAGAGAAAACCACAAAATTATTTTTCTTATATTTCTTGAAGAATTACATTCATTGGAAGCACCAACTTCCTTTGTTTTCTAGCTGCAACTGGAAGGAGGCTCCAACCCCCTAGTTTTTCAGGCTACAACTTGAGGGAATATCCAACTCCCCAATTCTCTGGCTACAACCAGAAGGAGGCTACAACCCCCTATGTTCTCCGGCTACAACTAGAAGGTGGCTACAACCACCTGTCCTTGCCTCGCCCAACCGCCCTGAAGTAGAAGTAGAATGATGGAGCCACTGTCACACTATTAGTGTAAGATATACCATTATAAACCTGTACCAATAAACTTGAACCATGAATAAACCTATACCTCAACCTATACCATAAACAAGTGCATCAACCATGCACCAACCTGTACCATAAACAAGTGCATCAACCATGCACCAACATGTACCAAACTATCTGTAATCAACCTGTACCATAAAAAAGTGCAACCAACCATGTACCAAGTATGTACCAATAATGTTTCAAGTACTCATCAACTATGAATCATCAATATGTACCAACATCATCAAATATACACCTCATGTATGTGCCAACTCATCAACTACTTGTCTCAACCATGTACCCAACTTGTACCTCAACCAAAAGTCTCATCAATTTCATCATCCAAATATGATTTGTAACTCTATAATAGACCTAGTGTATATGATCACATACCTGCAAACCTTCCTTAACTTTAAAAAACAAGAGACTATCATTTTCATCAAACTTTTCCTTAGTTTCACATGACTAGTTTTGGATTAGTCAACAACCCTAACTTGAAATAATCATAGATTTGTACCTGCAATGAATAAAGATACGAAACTGATACACAATGCTCTTCAATGTTTTTTATGCAATTCCTCTAGGTTTCACTACTTGTAACCTCTCATAAAAGGAGTTATAGAAAAAATGGCACACCTTGCTGAATTCTAGCTTATTCTAGAGAGCGACCTTGTAGAGCGTGCCCCACACGAAATATTTGTTGAATCGATATGAAAATGTTACAAAACATACTACATACTGTAATATAACCAACACATTTTTTCTTACTTAATTTGGATCTGTTATGAAGAAGTTATGACGTTTTTACCCGAAACACCTATTTTTGACTAGTTTCAGGACTAGCCACAAACCCTTAGAAAGCATCATCAAAATAATTTATCCTTCCTTGAATTCCAACCTTCTTTTCTTCACATTCCCTCAGAAATTCAGCTTAGATATCCTTTGGTTACCTCATACACCTATAGGTATTCGATATTCTCAAGTGTGATGTAAAATTAGAGAGCCTTGCCTCTTATTTATACTCTCCAAGTAGCTTCCTTAAAAACATCTTCTAGGTCACTTTGCCCACTTTTCTTATTTTAGGGTTAACCCACTTCTAATTTCTCCATTAAATTTATTATTTAAATAATTTATTTTTTATTCACTTTGAATTATAGTATACTCATCACTTCACTTTATTATTTACCTTCTAAAATCTCTTAAACCACTTTTACTACTTTGACCTTTTGGGGCTTCTAGATGACATAAGAGGGTCCTCCAACTTCGTAAGGCCATAACTCTCAAACCGTGAGGAGTTATGTGACGTTACACATACCACCGGAAATGGAATGACATGTACCATCCATATATAATAGTATTACATGAAAATATATCAAAACTCATACCATTATCCATCAAACAATCTTGGGTCCATTACCCAAACCTAGGTTCTCCAACTTCTCATGGCCATAAATCTCTAGCCGTGAGGAGTTATGTGACATTCCACATACCACCAGAAATGGAATGACAAGAAATATCCATATAGGATATTTTCACTAAAAAATTCACTAACCTTCATCTCATTATTCCACAAATAAGCATGGGTTCTCTAACCATACTTCTAGGATAACTCAATCCGTAAAGCGTCTTCCTATGAGGGATTTCACCATAAGGGGAACAATTTGGAGTTCATCCATCTGTACTTATTATAAACTATGGCAAGACACTAATGAGTCATCTTTAAATCAAACAAACTTGGGTCCATTACCCAAACCTTTGTGCTACTGGGCTTTCTTCAAGGGTTGACATCAATGACAACTAACCTTAATCAACAATATCGCCCTTTGTCATTGATGGAAACACTCTGATGCAATACTAAAATCATATCACTCATGCTCCCCCTGGAACCATGCCTCTGTCTTTTGCACCTAATAAATCTCCCCCCCTTTTTCATCAATGGCAAAGGTATCTTTCCATTTGAGGCTACTCCCCCTGACTAAACTATCCTCTTATGGTGCTTCCTCATGTCCATCTAAGACATATAAGATAAGCATTCAAAAAGAAGTCATTTTGGAGTAGAAATAACTCCAAGTCTCTGGCGAAGATATTCAAAGGCTACCCGTGGAAGTGGTTTTGTAAAGATGTCTTCCACTTGTTCTTTTGTTCCCACATACTCAACTCTGATGTTCTTTTCTGCAAGCTGCTCCCGTAGAAAGTGATACTTGATTGGAATGTGCTTCGTCTTGGAGTGCATCACCAGGTTCTTTGAGATACTGATGGTTCTTGTATTATCACAATATATTGGAATGGGCTAATCATACTCAACCTGTATATATGTCAGAGTTTGTTTCATCCAAAGAACCTATGTACAACATGATGTTGTTGCAATATCCTCTACCTCGGCTGTAGATAAGGATAATGATGATTGTTTTTTTCTTATCCATGATACTAAACACTCACCCAAGTAGAATGCTACTCCATTGGTGCTTCATTGGTCATTAATACAACCTACCCAATCTGCATCCGTGTAGGAAAAAAGTGATAGATCCTTTCCTTTTGGATACCATAATCCAAACTCTTCTCTTCCTTTGAGATATCTGAAAATCATCTTTATTGCTAATACATGTGATTCCTTTGGTGCTTCTTGAAATCATGCCACTTGTCCGATTTCCTGCATTAAATCTAGTCTAGATGATGTCACATATAGTAGGCTGCCAATCATTGACCTATATTGCCTCTTAGCTCTAGACATTGAATCATAATCTTTGCTCAAATTGCAACTGGTTTGCATGGGAGTGATAACTGGTTTGCAATCTTCCATTCCAAACCTCTTTAGCATTTCTCTGATATACTTGGTTTGAGAAATAAAAATTCCTTGGTTTCTTTGACGTATGCGAAGTCCCAGAAAGAAGGATAGTTCTCCAAGTAACGACATTTCAAATTCATTCTTCATATATTTTTCAAATTTCTAGCTTAACCTGTCATCATCACTACCAAAAATAATATCATCAACATAAAATTCAATTAATAAAATATTACCTTGACTTACCTTGATGTAGAGGTTGCTGTCTGCACTTCCTTTTCTTAACCTTACCTACTGTAGATACTTATCCAGTCTAGAGTACCATGTTCTAGGAGCCTGTTTTAGACCATACAAGGCCTTCTTTAGTTTACACACATAATCTGCGTTCTCTGACAACTAAAATCCTTCTGGTTGTTCACTGTAGACTTCTTCTTCAAGTTCCCCATTCAAAAAATATGATTTTACGTCCATTTGATACATTTTAATATTTTTGGAGCATACATAATCTAAAAGCAAACAGATTGCTTCCATTTTGGCAACTGGGGAAATGTCTCTTCAAAGTCGATTCCTTCAACCTGTGCATATCCTTTACATACCAATTTGGATTTTTTCCTTGTAACCTGTCCATCTTCATTCAATTTATTCCTGAATGCCCACTTTGTGCCGATCACATTCTTATTCTTTAGTCTTGGAACCAGTTCTTAAGTGTCATTTTTCTCTATTTGATCCAATTCTTCATCCATGGCCTTTTTCCAAAATTCATCCTTGTTGGCTTCTTCAAAATAGTTTGGTTCAATTATAGATGTGAGTGCTAGGTGTGTTTGTTCCGGTGAACAAATTCTTCTTATAGTCTCAACTCTTGCATCTTTGTTTCCGATAATATGTTCTGAAGGATGATTCTTCTGTACTCGTCTACTGGGTGTCTTTGGAGGAACTTGCTGAACTTCCTCTTCTGCTTCTGTAAGATTCTCTTCATCTTCCTTTTCTACTTCTTTTTCATCTTCTGTTTCTTCTTCTAAGGGTTGTTTCATTGATTCATTTTCTTCTTCTTTTGATTCTGTTCTACCTGTTTCATCAATTGTCACGTTGATGCTTTCCACAAATTTTTTCAATCTTAGTTTGTAACACTTGTATGCTTTCCTTGTACTTGAGTAACCAACAAGTACTCCTTTGTCCATGCGAGAGTCAAAATTTCCCATTCCACCATCTTCTCTTTTGATATAGCATTTGCTTCCAAAAACTATGAAGTGCTTTACATTTGATGGTCTTCCTTCCATATTTCGTAAGGATTTTAGTCATTTTTGTTTCTGAGCATTACTCTGTTTTGAATGTGAACTGTTGTATGCACTTCCTATGTCCAAAAAATATTTGTCAATTTTGAATCCATTAGCATTCTTTGAGCCATTTTCTGTACTGTTMTGTTCTTTATTTCAACAACTCCATTCTGTTGAGGTGTCCTAGCAATGAAGAATTTCCTTTTTATTCCATGATTGTTGCAGTAGTCCATAAATTCCTTTGAGGTGAACTCTCCTCCATTATCAGATCTCAAGCATTTGATTTTTGAATCCATTTCATTTTCAACCATTTCCTTGTAGATCTTGAATTTTTCAAAAGATTTTGACTTATTCTTAAGAAAGCAAACTACAATCATTCTTGTATAATCATCAACTAATAACATAAATTATTTGTCACCTTTTAAGCCCTTTGTTCTAGTTGGTCCAACTAGATCAGTATGCACAATTTCTAGTGGTCTTGTCGTTGAATATTCCTTTGATTTGAACCTGATCTTTATTTTCTTTCCTTGTTGACAATGATTGCATAAAGTGTTGGTTGGTTTCGTGATCTGTGGCATTTCTTTGAATTCTTCTCTTTTTCTGACTTTGACAAGGTTATCAAAATGTATGTGACCCATTCTTCTATTCCATAACCAACTTTCATCTTACTTTCCTAGACAACACTTTTCATTTCCAATTCCACTTAACACATATATGTTGCTTGAAGTTCTTGCACCTGTAGTGATCAATTTCCCTGAACCTTCTTTTCTTATCTCACACTTTTGTGAATCGAAATTAAATTTATGACCTTGGTCACACATTTGACTCACACTTAGAAGACTATGTTTCATATCTTCTACTAGTAAAACATTTTCTGCCTTTTCATTCTTGTTCCCAATTCAGACTGTGCCTTTTCCAATCATTTTGGTTGAATCATCATTTCCGAAGGAGACTGATCCATCTCTTTCCTTTCGTAATGTAAGAAACTTGTCTCTATCACCTATCATGTGTTTCGAACACCCACTGTCAACATACCAACCGCGTTTCTTCTTCTTATCTTGTAGAGAGATTATGCATTCTTCATTGCTATACTGATCTTGCTTTCTTATCCATGTCATTTTATGAGGTTCCTGTCTGTGACTGTTGTTATTCTTTTGAGTTTCTTTAGGAGGGGATGTCATTTTGCAATCTTTGGCCACGTGTCCAAAATTATTACATTTGTAACATTCCACTTCAGTGCTCAAAGATTCAAACTTGTTGTAACTTCTTCTCTGTGTTTCACTAGGTCTTCTTGAATAACCCCTTTGTGTATGACTCTCAAATTTTTTATTTTTCCTGTTGTTAGCTCTGCAATTCACAACTTTATGTCTAAAATTATTACATGCATAACATAAGCCAAAAAATATAGTTTGATACTTGGGAGTGGAGGATCTTCTGAAGAGAGGTGCTCTTATGAATCCTTCTTCTTCTTGAAGCCTATCTGTTGGTTGTTGATTATGAAATGTGACTCTTCTCGGTGGAGGAGTATCCCTATAATATTCCGTGTATATCCTTCTATCCCCTTTGATTGTTTCTGCATATATTTTTGGATATGTTTCTTGCTCTGTTGTTTTGGAGATTGATCCCTTTTTTGTCTGATTGTATCTAAGTCCAGTCCTGTCAAGATGAGATTTTTGACTGCTGATAATGTCATCCAAAACTTTTGAGCTATTCTGTATATTTTTCTTTTGAATATCCTTTCTTAGTGTGACAATATCTGCTTCCAAGTTTCCAATGATCTTGTCCTTTTCTTCTAGCTTTTCTTTGAGTGCTCCTTCAATTCTTTTATCTTCTTCTATTTGAACCTTCAATTTTGTGATCATTTTTTCTAGTTCTCGAGTGTCTTTTTTCTTGTCTAGTTCTGCTCGTAGTTTCTTGTTTTTCTTCTTTTCTCTTTTGATAACTTCTATGGAACACATTAATTCTTCTGGATAGTAAACTTCTGCCTCTTCAATTTCTTCTTTGACTTCTTCATATTCTTCTTCAGCTTCTTCATATTCTTCTTTAGAGTCTTCTTTGTCAGAGTCTTTTACTTCCATGAATAGAACTCTTCTTGTCTCACTGTCACTGACTTCATCTTCATCTGATGATGAGATGTGTTATTTGGTGCATAAGCTTTTCTTGAAAACTTTCTTTCTAGTTCTTATTCCTTTATATGAGTGTTTTCCTTTTGAGTAACCTTCATCATTTCTCTTTTTCTTATGAGGACATTTGTTAGCAAAATGACCAATACCATCACAATTAAAACAAATTAAATGAAGCTTACCTCAATACCTACCGTTGGTTCCCTTGTTCAGTATTTTGACGAAGTTGGCCACTTCTTCATCATCTTCCAAGATGTCATTGCTGCTTCTATATTCTTCTTGTTTCTTTTTCTTTTTCTTTGATCTTTAGGATGCTTTGAAGGCTGCTTCTTTTACATTTGGATTTTCCTGTTCAATTCTCATTTCATATGTTGTGAAGATTCCATGCACTTCATCCATGCTTATTGAGTTTAGATCAGATCTTTCTTCTAGTGATGATATATTAGGGTTAAATCTCATAGGAAGAGATCTTAGTACCTTTTGACCAATTACAGATTCTTTGATTTCTTCTCCCAATCCTATGATTTCATTCACTGTTTCATCAACTCGTAAGAAGTAGGCTGCAATATTCTCATATTCCTTCATTTTTAGTTGTTCGAACTGATCTTTGTAAGTTTGAAGCTTTGCTGCTTTGAATTTTGTATCTCCTTCATAAATATTTCGAAGCTTGTCCCAAATCTCTTTAGAGGATTTACAATGTGCAACTTTGGTGAATACCATATCACTGAGACCATTCAAAAGTACATTTTTGGCTTTGGAATTATTCTCACCGAGTTTCACTACTTTGTCATTTGTTGGTGGAACTGCTGGTGTTGTGTATCCATCTACAATTGATTGCCAAACTTGAAATCCTTGTGCTTGTATATATGTCTTCATCCTTATGCTCCAAAAAGCATACTTCTGTCCATCAAACTGTGGTATTCCATTTTTATACAAGTTGGTACTCTCCATTATCTACCTTTCAGTGGTTAATCTGATTTCTGAAGGAACCTGCTTTGATACCAATTGTTGGATTACTGAGAGGGGGGGGGGGTGAATCAGTAATAGTGTAATTATAATCCTTTTTCTCCAAATAATCCAAGTGTTATATCAATGTAGAATTATTATCCAATAATAAGAAATAAGAAATGAACAATCACACACATACATAGTACACCAGTGTTTTACGTGGAAACCCAAATAGAGAGAAAATCACATAATGCTTTTTCTAATATGTCTTGAAGAATTACATTCATTGGAAGCACCAACTTACTTTGTTTTCCAGCTGCAACTGGAAGGAGGCTCCAACCCCCTAGTTTCTCAGGATACAACCCGAGGGAAGCTTCAAATCCTCAATTCTATGGCTACAACCAGAAGGAGGATACAACCCCCTACGTTCTTCGGCTACAATCGTAAGGTGGCTACAACCACCTCTCCTTGCCTCATCCAACCGCCCTAAAGTAGAAGTAGAATGAATGATGGAAACACTGTCACACTATCGCTGTGAGATATACCGCTGTAAGCCTGTACCAATAAACCTGAACCATGCATCAACCTGTACCTCAACCTATAATCAACTTGTGCCATAAACAAGTGCATCAACCATGCACCAACTTGTACCATAAACAAGTGCATCGACCATGCACCAACCTGTACCAAATAATCTGTAATCAATATGTACCATAAACAAGTGCAACCAACCATGTACCAAGTATGTACTAATCATGTGTCAAGTACTCATCAACTATGACTCATCAATATGTACCAACATCATAAACTATACACCTCATGTATGCGCCAACTCATCAACTACTTGTCTCAACCATGTACCCAACTTGTACCTCAAACAAAAGTCCTCATCAATTTCATCATCCAAATATGATTTGTAACTCTGTAATAGACTTGGTGTATATGATCACATACCTGCAAACCTTCCTTAACTTTAAACAACAAGAGACTAGCATTTTCATCAAACTTTTCTTTAGTCTCACATGATTAGTTTTGGATTAGTCAACAACCCTAACTTGAAATAATCATAACTTTGTACCTGTAATGAATAAAGATATGAATATGATACAAAATGTTCTTCAGTGTGTTTTATGAAATTCCTCTAAGTGTCACTACTTGTAACCTCTCATATAAGGAGTTATATAAAAAATGGCATACCTTGTTGAATTCTGGCTTATTCTAGAGAGAGACCTTATAGAGCATGCCTCACACAGAATATTTGTTTAATCGATCTGAAATTGTTACACAACATACTAGAGACTGTAATCTAACCAACACATTTTTTCTTACAATTTGTATCTGTTATGAAGAAGTTATGACGTTTTTACCCAAAACACTTGTTTTTGACTAGTTTTAGGACTAGCCACAAACCCTTAGAAAGCATCATGAAAAGAATTTATCCTTCCTTGAATTCTGACCTTATTTTCTTCACCTTCTCCTAGAAATTTGGCTTAGATATTGTTTGGTTACCTTAGACACCTATAGGTATTCAATATGCTCAAGTGTGATGTAAAATGAGAGAGCCTTGCCTCTTATTTATATTCTCCAAGTAGCTTCCTGAAAAACATCTTCTAGGTCACTTTGCCCACTTTCCTTATTTTAGGGTTAATCCACTTCTAATTTCTCCATTAAATTTATTATTTAAATAATTTGTTTTGTATTCACTTTGAATTATAGTACACTCATCACTTCACTTTATTATTTACCTTCTAAAATATCTTAAACCACTTTGACTACTTTGACCGTTTGGGGCTTCTAGATGACATAAGAGGGTCCTCCAACTTCGTAAGGCCATAAATCACAAACTGTGAGGAGTTATGTGACATTACACATACCAACATAAATGGAATAACATGTACCATCCATATAGAATAGTATTACCTGCAAATCTATCAAAACTCATACCATTATCCATAAAATAATCTTGGGTCCATTACCCAAACCTGGGTTCTCCAACTTCTCATGGCCATAACTCTCTAACCGTGAGGAGTTATGTGACATTACACATACCACCGGAAATGGAATGAAAAGCACTATCCATCTAGGATAGTTTAACTGAAAAATTCACTGACCTTCATCTCATTATTCCACAAATAAGCATGGGTTCTCTAACCATACTTCTAGGATAACTCAATCCGCAAAGCGTCTTCCCCTGAGGGCTTTCACCATAAGGGGACCACTTTGGAGTTCATCCATCTATACTTCTTATCAACCATGACAATACAATAATGAGTCATCTTTACATCAAACAAACTTTGGTCCATTACCCAAATCTTTGTGCTACCAGGCTTTCTTCAAGGGTTGACATCAATGACAACTAGCCTTAATCAACACCCTTGATCTATTAATTTTCCCTTTTTATTTATTTCAATTTTATTATAATGTATTTAGAAAATTATGAGGTTAATTAATATATCATATATGGTCAACACTATCTTTGAAATTAAAGTATCATGTCATGGTATGAAATCTCGATCACTATAACCCCCCTTGGACATAGTATACCCCCCAATCTCCATGAACCTTGAATTAAATGGTCTCCCCTAACCCAATCACTCAGCCCTCACAAATTATGACCCAAAAAATCATGTTAACCCCTAAGGAACTATGGACACTAACCATTGAGCCATTATTATGCTATGACAACTAATTATTATGGTCGTAGACACTGTGTAACCCCTAATCCCTATGAACCTTGACATGGATAACCCTTGAAACAACCACCCCATTGCATATATAAACCATGAAGACATTAACCCATTAAGAAACTATAATCCCAAACACATTATCCCCCTATAAATGCATTAACCCCTTAAAACATTATGATCTCAAACACACTAACCCTCTCATATACCGACCCCTTAATACATTATTACTTTGAACACACTAACCCCCTAATAGAATTCGATCATTGATCCCTTTTATCCTTGATGCAATCTCCCCCTAATAATTATGACTTTGAACACAGTGAATCCATATCATATGATAACCCCAACAATCACTATCAACTTGAACATGGTATACCCTCTGATCCCTAAGACTCTTGAAAAAATCACCCCTAGTGAACATAGTGTGACCTCAAACACACTAACAAGTGAATAAATTATGGTTTTGAACATAACAACATCATAATATATTGACCCTACTAATACACTATGACTCTTAACCCCTATGACCCTTGATCTCTTAATTTACCCTTTTATTTATTTCAATTTTATTATAATACATTTATAAAAGTATGAGGTTAATTTATATGTCATACATGGTCAACAATATCTTTGAAATTAAAGTATCATGTCATGGTATAAATTATTGATCAGTATAACCACCCTTGGACATAATATATCCCCCCAATCTCCATGAACCTTGAATTAAATGGTCTCCCCTAACCCAATCACTCGACCCTCACACATTATGACCCAAACAATCATGTTAACCCCTAAGGCACTATGATCACTAACCACTAAGCCACTAATATGCTATGACCACTAATTATTATGGTCTTGGACACTGTGTACCCCCTAATCCCTATGAACCTTGACATGGCTAACCCTTGAAACAATCACACACTTGCATATAGAAACCATGAAGACATGAACCCCTTGAGTCTCAAAACCCTCCCATATCGTCAATGCATGCATATACTATAATCATGTCAAATTTTAGTGCATACAAGTACAAATTAAAAAATTTCAATGTTGACCCCATTCACATGTATCTCTGTGCGGGGCCAAATTAAAGCATAATTTCCACTAATTGGTATATGGAAAACTAGGTTAAAAATTGTTAGAAGAACCAAATTTAAAATTGGAGATGAATATGGTATAAACTTGAATGAGATTCTCTTGGTTTTATACCTCATGCATGGTACATGAGCTCTTAAAGCATACCATGTCCATAACTTGGAGAAGCATAACTTAAAAAAATTCATTAAGATCGTTTGATTGTATAATTATTCTTGTGATTTGTATTTAAGACTTGAAACCATCCCATACCATCAAGGCATGAATCTACTATAACCATGTCAAATTTCAGTGCATACAAGCACAAACTAAAAAAATTTCAAAGTTGGCCCCATTCACAGGTCACTCTTTGCGGGGTCAAATTAAAGCATAATTTCCACTAATTGGTAAATGTAAAACCAACTTGAAAATTGTTAGAAGAAACAAATTTAAAATTGGAGATGAATATGGTATAAACTTGAATGATCTTCTTTTGGTTTTATATCTCGTGCATGGTACATGAGCTCTTAAAGCATACCATGTCCATGACTTGGAGAAGCATAACTTGAAAAAATTCATTAAGATCGTTTGATTGTAGAATTATTCGTGTGATTCGTATTTAAGACTTGAAACCCTCCCATACCATCAAGGCATGCATCTACTATAACCATGCCAAATTTCAGTGCATACAAGCACAAACTGAAAAAATTTCAAAGTTGGCCCCATTCATAGGTCACTCTTTGCGGGGTCAAATTAAAGCGTAATTTCCACTAATTGGTAAATGGAAAACCATCTTGAAAATTGTTATAAGAAACAAAGTTAAAATTGGAGATGAATATGGTATAAAACTGAATGATCTTCCCTTGGTTTTATATCTCATGCACGGTACATGAGCTCTTAAAGCATACCATGTCCATGACTCAGAGAAGCATAGTTTGAAAAAAATCATTAAGATCGTTTGATTGTATAATTATTCATGTGAGTCTTATTTGAGTCTCAAAACCATCCCATACCATCAAGGCATGCATCTACTACAAATGTGTCAAATTTCATTGCATACAAGCACAAACTGAAAAAATTTCAAAGTTGCCCCCATTCACAGGTCACTCTGTGCGGGGTCAAATTAAAGCATAATTTCCACTAATTGGTAAATGGACAACCAACTTAAAAATTGTTATATGAACCAAATTTAAAATTAGATATGAATATGGTATAAACCTTAATGCGCTTCTCTTGGTTTTATACCTCGTGCACAATGCATGAGCTCTTAAAGCATACCATGTCCATGACTTGGAGAAGTATAGTTTGAAAAATTCATTAAGATTGTTTGATTGTATAATTCTTCATGTGAGTCATATTTGAGTCTCAAAAACCTACCATACCATCAAGTCATGCATCTACTATAACCATGACAAATTTCAGTGCATACAAGCAAAAACTAAAACAATTTCAACGTTGTCCCCATTCACAGGTCACTTCTGTGCGGGGTCAAATTAAAGCATAATTTTCACTAATTCATAAATGGAAAACCAACCTGAAAATTGTTAGATGAACCAAATTTAAAATCGGAGATGGATATGGTATAAACGTGAATGAGATTATCTTGGTTTTATATCTCGTGCATGGTACATGATCTCTTAAAGCATACTATGTCCATGACTTGGAGAAGCATAGTTCGGAAAAATTCAATGCTAGCACCTTTCACTAGTTGTTGTTTCTGGAAAGTTTCGACGAAGATGCTATAGAAGTGACGAACATGTTTATTAAAACCTCATCACAATAAGATGATAAAAATGATGGATAATTTCCTCTCCTTCACATCTATGTTGCAATTTTGTCATTTGATTGTCGAATTCTTTCTGTGAGTCATATTTGAGTATATAAACCTGAATGAGCTTCTCTTGGTTTCAAGAATAATATATTCTCTACTAAATAAGGCCAACCATGTGAAGGTGGAAGCTCATATGTCCCCTCCCCCCCTCTCATATCACTCTCAATTATCCAATACCCAATCTATCTACTATAAAATATTAATTTGAAAACAACATAGCAAGAATCAAGCATATAAACTAAGAAAACAAAACATTAAGGTAAATGAAAGAGAACAAATCAACTAAAAACATATAAATACATACCTTGTACAATTCAACATTTCCATATCATTAACCTTCTTCTTCATCCAACTCAACATATGTATCATCCAGTTCAGAATTGATGTTGAAAGGATTGGCCATATCAACATAATCATCAATGTCATCATTTCCAATCATATCATCATCAAGAACATTGTTTCCTACATTTGGTTCGAATTCTTTGAGTTCTTCATCTAACACATCGTCGATATCATCTTCATCCAGAACATTGTCTTGAACATCTCCTTGAACTACTTCGACGTATTCGTTTGACACATGAACTAGCTGATGAGCCTCTACATCATCTTCTTGTGCTACACTATGTTAGAAAAATAGGATCACAGAGCAATAAAATAAAACACATGCAGAAATAAAACAAAACATATACACACTACAATAGAGACATAGATATACGTGATTCACCTAGTGTGGGATACGTCTACTAGAGAAATTGTTAGGTCCTTCATTTTTATTATCCAACAAAATGAAGGGATACAACCTACAACACACCCGTTGTAACTTCCTCTTCTTTCTCTCACATTCTCCTCTCTCAGAATACAATATTCACAATAATACACAACCGAAATACAATTCCCTGATAAGATAGGGTTGTATTCTAGGGAAAAAACCCTAAAACAACTTATATCATCAGATCTGCGACCTTATAATGAACGTTCCAGATTGACTATGAAATTACAATATTTTACAAGGCAAATTTTCCCAAATTTTCACTTTGAGGGCCCTGCCCCTGAATTCCCCGCCAGGGGGGTGCTATAAA
>ML778684.1:1126553-1159498 GCA_009831015.1 Picea engelmannii
CCCCCCCCCCCCCCCCCCATTGGACCCCCTTGATGATAGTTGTGGGAGGAAATCCCCCCCACACCCCCCATTAGGGAATGGGGTCCAACCACTACTAAAACAAACATCTGAATCAAGAAGATAATCAGGCTCCACAACCAACACATTATGCTTACCGAACTTCCTCTTGGATCATATCTAACAACATATGACCAACCCCCTCTACATGGAACCTATGAATAAAATACTTGTTCACATTGGCTTGGAAGAACATACATCCTTGATCCCAACTCAACATTCCTTGTATTAACCATGGTAAATACGTTAGCATGCCGATTAACAATTCTATCAGGATCACATTCATTCATTTGTAGCATGTACCATTTGACATCGAACACAACTAATTTGAAGGATTTAAAGTCACACTCAAGTATATCATCAAAATATCCATAGTATCATTTTTTAGAGACTTCGGGATGTCTATCACTTCTAGAGGAAACATTAGTAACCTGAAACACTGCAGTTATCTTACTATAAGAAGTTTTCATCTTTTCATCCAAATTTTTGATGCAAAATTTGTGGCCATTGCACCACATAGCATTGTGGTGTTTCAACTGAAATATTCCAGACACGTAAAAAATTCATTTTCAATTGATAAACATATTTCTACTATGAAATTATGAAAATTAAGAAAAAAACACGCCATATACATCTATATAATATAAAAAAAAACAAATAGTATGGGTGAACATATGCTAGCCCATTTATATTTTAAACCATATGCTAATTCAATTTGCCTATGTGTAATATTGGTATCTCGTTTATGTTCAACTTCTTTGATCAATGTAGCCACACCATACCATGATAACCTACCATTAGTAGATTGTATACATCGTTCAATCCATACCTTCATTCAATCAAGATTGTTTGCAATGTATACATGTATTGCATCCCACTCTCGAGCAACTGTATTAAAATAAAACAATTCACATATAATCAGTTACCATGGTATACCTTCATATTAATGGATTATGAAAGAAGAATAAAAATTAAATAAGTACGATATACATAAAAATAATAATTCAAATGTATTATAAATCACCACCATGATCTATTTACTTGTCTTTTTCCTCATTCTACCTTTCCCCAATAGGTGCTCCTGTTAAAATTTGTTGATGGAGTTGACATCCCAAATGTGATCCACATTAATACTTGCAACTATTTTATGAATATATTGAGTAATATAAACCATGGTTTGATATACCATATATCCCTCTATCATATAACCCCCAGGACGTGCTCTTTGTCTAACCAAAGCCTTCAATGATTTCAAGTACCTCTCAACCATCCACATTGACCTTGTGTGTACAGGTCCACACTTTTCAATCTCCCTCAACTTGGTGTATGAGGTAGTGTTCTTGTGCATTGAAAAATGTTGGAGGTATATACTTTTTCATTTCACACATTAGATGAGGAATTTATCTCCTCCAATACTTTATATCTTCTTTATCAATTTCTTTAGATGACAACCATCTACAAATGATGCAAGAAAATCACATGTTTCAACAAAAAAGTATATAATACTACATTACAAGTAAAACACATGAAGTGAAATATAAGTTGTACAATGAATTGAACAAATTACAGTTTGCATATAAATCGCCACTTACCTCATGTATTTTCCAAGATCATATATAATTTTTTTGACATTTTTGTTTGGGAGAGATAGAGGTAGAACATACTGTAACAAAAAAAATAAATCATTATTTATTCCCAAATTAGTAGAAAAAAACACTAACAAGATGTTTCACCAATATACAAATATACACCAAAATAATTACCTTAACGAAGGTATGCCAATCATGAGTTTTTACCCCACCTAATTCACCTTTCTTTGTTAGGATATTCTTTATGTTTGAAGAAAATCCATTGGGAAATTTAATTTTTTGAATAACCTCTTTTACATCCTTTCTTTGCTGCTTTGTCAATAACAATGGAAGGGTGCTTATATTTTGGTCTCCATCGCTATTTGAATGAATCGCACTTTGCATTGCATGATTTTCCTCCTTAATGTCATTACAAATCTTTACATTTTTTTCTTTGTCACTCCTTCCATCTAAGATTCACAATAACGTTTTTGTTACTTTCATCCCGATGTGCATTGTATCAAACAAATGGACAATTTATAGGTGCTCATAGTAGGGGAGCCTATTGAATTATACAGGATAACTTTCCATTCCTCGTGGAAGCGCCCCATTATTAATGCCTGCATGATGACCTTCAAGGTGAAGCATAATTAAAGACATTACAACAAAAATTAGCAAATAGTACAGTGAACAAAATGCAATAAAAATATAAAATATTCCAAACATTTCATGTATAATACATAGATGTTTTGATCCATACCTTGATGATTTATATTATATTGCAACTACCATAGACAAGGTGTCATTATCCTTGGTTTTAATCCAGTCTCTTCTTTCCCATTGAAAATATTTTTTTTGGTATTTCGGTACCTATGGTTCTTAGAGAGGAAGTGACTATACTCATCAAACACATCATTTCCTAAACTTCTTGAACATTGAGATTTCATCTTAGGACCACAAAATGGACATGAAAATTTACCCTTTGTTTGAAGACCTGCAAGAGATGGATTAAATTTTATATCAATTATTCGAAGTATGATTAATGAAGGGATTATATATTAAAAAACATGCATGATATGAACTTAATAAAATTAAACACTATTAAAGTGCAGTGTAACGTTATAACATACCACATAAATGTGTTAGCCCCAGGGCATCATGAATTTTTCATACAAGCATTGCATGGAATTGAAATTCCCTTTGCGCACCTATTGGTCTAGAGATATCATACATAATGATTTCCTTCCATAACTCTAGTAACTTTTTGATATGAGGCTCAATATATACATTCATATATTTTAATTGGTACTTACCTAGTTGATTGAACATACAAGAGATAATTTCTACACGAGTAAATAAAAAAATATCAAACATAATTATAAGACATAATTGAACATATATGAGTAAAAAAAAATATAAGACATAATTAGGAAACAAAAGAGATAAATGAGATGTTACCGTGTTAAAATAAATCATTCTAAACAAATACCTGGAACAATCTTTGCCAACATTATGTGCTCCCTATTTATTGACATCCATGGAGAAATGTTATTGTTGATAAAAAAAACATGCCACACCGAGTAAGTATTTCTGAGCTGTCCAAATGGATTGATACCTTCAACTGCCAATGAAAGCCTAATATTACGAGGTTCAACTTTAAAATGTGGCCACATTTCCTCTATCTTCTTAAATTCAGATCCATTTGCAAGCATTCAAAGAATACCATCTTTACTTCTATTCTTTGCATGGTAATCCATGAACTGTGCTATGATTTTGCACCTGGACAATCACCACAAATGTGGAATTATGGGAATATAATGAAGAACCTTGCGAGGCACCTTTTTTTTTACTTGATTGGTTCAATATCTACTAATTTGACAATTTGGGCATTCTTCTTTCGACGCATGTTCTACATTATACAAAATATGATCATCGGGACATGCATGAATAACTTGATACTCCATTCCAATATCTTTCATAATGGCATGTAAATATTGGTATGTGCGACATAAAACATTTGATGGTGGTAACAAAAATTCACCTAACAATATACAACATAAAAAATCAATACTAGTTAATGTAAAGACTATTAATCGTACATATCGCGTCCAAATTTTATAGATGATCAACTAACAATAAAAATAGAGGAAAAAATAAAACCTTTATCATCATGTACTAAATGTGACAACATATATTACATACCTTAGGATCTATGTGACACAAGTGTTTGACAAACCATTCATAACCTTTAAGTTCACCAACAACAATATAGAAGAGAGAAGACTTGTTTTGGAGCCTTCATCAAGAGGTCGTGTTTCTTTCTCAAGTACATGTATATCAAAAACACCATCAATATGATCATCATCATCTTCCATTCCAACATTATTAAATGTCTCCTGGATCAATATATTTGTCCCATCTGTTTCAACTATGTTATTAGCATCATCATATTCTTCCATAGGATCATTAATTTGATCTTCAATATTCATTCCATGTTCCTGAATAGGTGCTTGTACAACCATGTCTTTCTCCATGGGTAGTGCACTAGGCATCCATTCCCTTATAATTACAAACAATCAAGTAATATTAGTGTATATAAAAAATATTAAAACGATACAAACACTGAAAAATATAATATAGGAAAATGAAGACAACAAAGACAAAGATAAACACTTTTCTTGACATGTAGAAATATAGACACTTTGTGAGATATATAGTCACAACCAACAAAAACAACATATTATTATTTCACATTTATCATTATGTCATATTCTTTCTTGATTTCACTTGGAGACCGCAAGTTTTAAGTGGATGGCAACTTCCCTAGGCCCAACTTGGAGACCACAGTTTAATTTGTAAGGGGTTGAGAGATGAGGGAGTATGGTTTAATGCATCAATGATGCATGGGTTAGGGGTTAGGGTTTAAGGGTAATTAGGGGTCAAGGATTGGGGTACTTAATGATTTAGGGGTTTATAAGGGGTCAAGGGATAAGGGATTATGGGTTAACAGGTTATTGTCCATCCAAAAGTTAGGGGTACTTATGAGTTGGTATTCTATATGGAAAAATCAACTTAGGTGAGAGCGAGAAACAACGACAACAAATCAATGATGAAACTTGTGAAATTTATGAATATGTTGAACAAATATATGAAAAATGTTATTTTTCTTGACATGTAGAAAGAGAGACACTTTGTGAGATATATAGTCACAACAAAAAAAAACAAGTTATTCTTATTTCACCTTCATCATTATGTCACATTCTTCCTTGATTTCACTTGGTGACCACATATTTTAAGTTGATGGAAACTTTACCAAAACTTGGAGACCACGGTTTATAAGGGGTTGATATCAGCTTATATAACCCTCTGATCCCTAACACTAAACCCAAACCTAACCCCTAAACCATTAAAACCTAACACTTTAATCCCTAGCCCCTAACCCCTCAAACCCTATCCCCCTAATCCTTAACACCTTAACCCCATTCCCCCTAATCCTTAACACCTTAAACCCATTCCCCCTAACCCCTAAAACCTTAACCAATAATCCCTAGCCCCATAATACCCTAAAATATCATCCTCTAACCCAAACTAACCCATTTATCCCTAACCCTTACTCCCTAAAACACAATTAACCTCTAAATCCCATAGGACCCAAACACCCTAAAATAACCACTGAGCCTTAATGGCCTTATTAACCTTTAAACCACTAAAATATTAACCCCTAGCCCCTTACATCCTGTACCCCTAAACCCTAAACCCCTTAACCACTAAACCCTGCCCTAAACCCTAATTAAAATATACATCTTATGCATACTTCTTCTATTCTTAACTTACTCTCAATTTGTTGTGTACATAGAATATATCCATAAAGAAAAAATAATTCATTATTTTTTTTCTACATTAACATATAAACGTTTACAAAACAAATCTACAATATAAATACATATAATGAATAACTAACCAAGGGACGATATTCATGCCCGCCTCCCAGGTGTCCATACTTCGTACAATTTTTTTTAACTGTTTTTATTAAAAGTCTCCTTCTATTATATCCCCTGCAGTTTTTACAAGGGAAATAACATTTTCGATCACCCAAAGCCTCCAATGCAGATCTCATGTCTCCTTATCCTCCTAGAGGAATGCTATGTGACATTTTTCCTTACCAAACATTCAGTGATGATTATCTTCAAAAATCAAACTAAGTAGTTTAACTATTTGTGATGCAATTAACATAATATTTTTTTTTTCTATTATGACCAAAAAAATCCCCTATATATAAACTAATTTACAAACTGTCGCTAGTATAGAAACAACGATGAATTTCTCTAATATTTCAATTTTCTTTAATTATATATCCCTTTTTCATTGGACTTCCGATGACTGATGACCAGAGAGACATTGCTTAACAATCACAAAATATTGACTTCGTCAAATTTATCAATGGGGATAATTGACCTGGTCAACCGTCGGATATTTGATGGTGTTAGGGCATCAGATATCCATTGAACTATATTTTTTCATCATATATCTAACGAACGTTGGGGAATTTAAAAAAAATACAAAAAATTCAAATAAAATCCGATAGTACAATCGATTTTATTCATACTGTCGGAGTAAAGCATCGGGTTTCCATACATATGTAGTAGTTGTGCGTTCACACACAAATTAAGTTGTGCGTGATCATTATATAATTTTGCACACACCTAAGGAAATGTGAAAGGAATGACATAGGGTGTGCACTGGACTGGGTTTTGTTAGTTGCACTCCAGGCTTAAATTTGAGCAAGTGCGCGATGGTCCGAGTTTTTTCAGGTGTGCTGGAAAACAATAAGATGCCTGCTATAATCAAGAAGGAATCAACAAGAAATATCCTCGAATGATTACTTCCATCATCATACAAAGAGGTGAGACCACTAGAGAATGAGCTGGCCATGCAATTAAGTTTTCCCCTTGATGCAGGAAGTCTACGTGGAGCAGTGGCCAACACCAGAAGTGTGCGAGGTTGTTTTATCAGAAAAATGAGTGGAGAAGAGAATAAAGAGACAATGCTCCCCAACAAAGAAAGATATAAAAGGAATATCTAACATCAGAAATAGAGCTAGCTAGTTAGAGATTTTCTCAGGTGGCTTAAATATTAGTATCGAGCTCACCCTGAGTCTATTGTATTGTTGTAATGGTTTGAATATAATTTCGAGTCTATTCTATGTCTGAGTTTTGAGAAAAGGTGCATTGTGAAGCATGTTGTAATTTTCAGGTTTTATATATCAAATATATCAAGTTCTATGGCTGTCATATGTGTTTGTATTGTTCAATGTATATCTTTGAAATGATTGAATTCTTTCAGTAATAAATATACACAAATTATGATACATTATGTTTCTATTAGGTATGAGTTGAATATGTGTGTGTATTTTTTTACTTCGTTGTCCTAAGAGTTTATAAGACCTAAGTTACATGGATGCCAATTGTAGTGAATTTTCGTGTGTTTAAGCCTTCATCCCTGTCACAAGACCCTATGGTCTATGTGATCCTCTTTGCATCTTAAGTGAGACCTTCCTGGGCCTTGGTAAGGGATTGATACGCCGATGCTTTGGGGTTTTTGTTGGACAAATGTGGACGAACATTGGGTCTAAACCTCCCCAACGTTAAGAAGGACATGATGTGCACAAACATGGAATGAAAGTGTCCAACAAATTTATTTCTAGATTGGCTCATTACTTAGTTTACTTAATATGAGAAAACAATACCAATCAATGGAAAAAATAATTATGTTTTCACAATTCCCGTTGTGCTAGGTACAACCCAACAGTTAGTCAAATACAATAACAATTGAAAAATACTTTGTTTCTTGTTTACAAGTTCTTAAATATCATATCATATATGTTTTCATAATATCTTTCAATCTCTCTATTTTATATTACTCATTGAAGGTAACTTTTTCCAACCAAACAAAACTATGTTTAGTGCATACAAACATCTATAACTTTGGCGATTCACTTACCTCAATTCAAGAAAATAACAACAATGTAATGACAACACTATGTGGTCTTATACGTGCATACACAGTTCCAATTACACATATGTTCATTCCTTCAAATGGAAATATGCATGGCTATAGGTAGCATTATTTGTTCTAGTGCGTTTACATAACACTTGTTATAACCCTATAATTTATAGGATCAACTGGTGACTGAAATGTTATCACTCTAGTGTCTTGTTTGTCAAATGATTTTCCATTCTGCAAATAATTAAAAAAAGAAAAGAAAAGAAAAAGAAAAATAAAAGAAAAAAGAAAGAAAAAGAATAAAAGAGGGCATAAAAGAAATTCAATGGAACCCCATGCAATAACAATGATTTGGTCCATACAGTTTAAGCATATCCAAGTCCTTTTAAATTGATGTTGATAGGAGTAGTGAATAAGCTTGGCTAAACTGTTTAATCTTAGCCAAGTGATTTAGGTTAGCTAGTGAATAAATTTGACCAAACTGCCTAATCTTGGTCAAATAACCCCAGGATAGAGTTATTTCTTAGTCCAACAGTTTAATCTGGGCTAATTGTCATAGGTAATTAGGTTAGAACGTAGGGTAGTTTGCTTTATCCCAATAAAACATGCATGATGATCGATGTTGAACCATATCTTTGAGGTTTAAAGGTTTGATGTCTAACCCCATGGTGATGAAAACAGGGAAAATTTTGGGAAAACCCACATGATGCACTTATCCTAAGTTTTAGAGAAAATATGATTTTACGCTCACACATTAAAAACAACGCACAGATGAACATATGAGATGTTGGTGCCCAAATCTATGGTTGACAAGTTTTTCCGGACCCCCCCCCGACCGTTCTACCTTTAACGGTGGGGGGGGGGGTCTGGAATCAGAGATAACGAAAGTGCACATCTGAATGGCTGAGGTGCCAGACCCCCCCGACCGTTCTTCTTTTAATGGTGGGGGGGGGTCTAGAATGTGGTTTAAACATCATGCATAGATATACAGTTCAGGAGCAGGCGCACTGATGGATGGATCATGGTGTTTTTCAGACCCCCTAGACCGATCTGTTTTTAATGGAGGGGGGGGTCCAGAATGGATTGTTCTTCTGGCGGGCCCCTTTCCTCTACATGGCAGGAATCCATCGGTTCAAACTCCCACCACTTACCATGGTCTGACATACCCTGCCACCCCATGATGTCATCTTCCATGTTTTCCCCTAAAGATCACATCTCATTACTCTATCAGTCTTTTCACCATGTCACAATTCCCTTCACCATGGTCAAGTCCCAATCAACTCCCTCCACGTCACTCAGTCGTATTTTTCATTCATTGTCACCTACCATCTCACACTCCAAATGACCCGTTGACAATTTATTATAGGCTAACTTATCTGTTAGCTTGTTGACCTATTCCCCGTGCCCAATGGGTATCCGTTTGCTCAAAACTACCATTTCCCTTCATTCTTCCATTGCTTACTGTGTCGTCTCACCAGAGAATATATTTCTCGTCGCATCAGAGCACAATTTCCCCATTTTCTCTCTGTTTCAGTCAACCGTCCAAAGCCACCGTCATCCCCACTAACGATTGTTTGAATTGCAGGTATTTTCACAACGATGGTGCCAAAATCAAAGAGGAAAAAAGATGAGGAAAATCCTTTCCTCCCGCCTCCTGTCGATCTCGACAGGATCCCCCTGGCCGAAAAAGATCATTTAATTGCAGACACCAGGTGCGAATATGAATTTGCGGATTTGCAGTCATGGATTAAAGAGGTTTTCTTAGATCAGAGCGATGAAATTGGGCTATGGGAGTCCAACCTTACTCTGTATCTTTTCCCCCAGGTCCACCATTTTCCTGAGTTCACCCTCAAGTGCCAGGCTCATTATCTCCCTGACCAGAGAGCCATAGTGTCTTCCTCAGGAGAAACTTTGTTTTTCATCACACTAGAAGCCATAGACCAGATGATGCAGATCCCAAGAACCGAATCCGTCTCCCCTTTCAATCTCAAGGTCATCACGGAGTTATACCAGAAACTATCATTTCCCCAGAGAGCCTAGATTTTCGAGCTTTTCCTTCCCCAGGCTGCTCATCTCCCCAAGACAAATCCCCCGTACCCTTCCTCCCTGTTCTCAGTAAAGAGAAACCAAATCATTTCATCACTCTGTGCTCTACTGGGTTATTTTTCTGACCAATGGGTAGATGAGCCCATATTGGGTTTTCTGTCCATCTTCTCCACAGAATAAAAACCCACCACGCAGTTTGATTACAACAGTTTCTTGGCGAACAATATTCATGAACAATTTTTGAATTTTTCCACAGAGGGCATGTTCCAGTATTCCTCAATACTAGCCTACATGTTCACTTTCTTTCAGGTGAACAAATTATCCTTTTCAATGCAGAAGATGGACCAGGACAGGAAGCCGCAGGTGGTGACATCTTGGACTTCGCTACTCTGACAAAATTCTTCAGAATTCATCTTCAAACAGTTTATTGAGAAGTTCTACCACCCAGTGGTGAGCATGCTCAGTGGCAGACCTGAACTGAGAATAAAAAAGGAGATTCAACGAATTTTACACCTCTCAGACCTTGCAAAACCTGGAGACTGGTACCTTTACCAAGATCACACAGAGAGCAGAGTATATTTATGCGAGTTGGCTCCATATAAATTGCCCAAGTATTTACCCGTGAGGATATTTTCCCTGGAATACATAAGACAAATGACTAACTCAGATGACACACATTTTATGTATCTGAAAAAGAAACAACAACTTAGAATTAAAGGGAAAATAGGATCATTCATTTGCAATAGCCAAGGCGCTGGAGAGGAAGCAGATAGACTGTTAAAAGAGACGAAGTTTTTTGTTATCTTCATATGGCACTATGATCCATGTGGGACAATTTCTGAGATGAGGATTAAGAATAAAAATGCCTCATATGTTCATGCACCCAAGCTCGAGATAGAGAAGTTCGCGAATCAAACAGAATGGGAACCAAACACTTTGGTTGAGATAGAACAACATGACCCTTCGGTCATCATCTCACAGATGACTACACCACAGGTTCCCAAGGAGAAAAGGCCCAGGAAGGATTCTTCACCTCCTATCACTGAAGTCTTGGCCGAGGATTTCCAATTACATACCAAGAGGCCAAAAACCAGTTACACACCTGACACGGTTGGTGAAAAAGAAATCAAATCCACTGCAACTATGAAGGATGATCGGTCACTCCTCATCTCAAGCAACAAGTAGATCATTTCTACATTTTTGCCTAATGAGCCCAAAAATACTCCACCAGTCAACCAATCGAGCAAAGGAGGACCAAAATTGAGTATTTTTTAGAAATATGATCTGATCAAAAAGAAAAATGAGACACTGACCAGTAGTACATATGCTCAATTTTGGAAACATACATCAACAACTTAGCATAGAATATTGTCTGCATTCGACACAGAGAAGGGTAGAATGCACATGGCATTTCTGCAGGCACAAGTGCCAGACCCAAAATCAATCACTGACTACAAAAGGGAAACATTTGAGTTTCATACAAGGGATGTGCATCCTGCTGATCAAATGGATCTGCACAGGTAAACTGGGGAAATTATTTTCTCCACGTTGGAAAATGATTCTACTGTAGCCACCAAATTACAGGCATCTCTGAGTAATGTCCAGACACAACTAAAATTAGAAAATATATCATCCTTTGCAAAGGACAACATAATTAAGACGTTGGAAGAATTGGTCCTCAAGATCATGTATGATCCCTCAAATGTGAAAGCAGTTGAGGAAATGCTTAAAAAGAAAAATGCCTATATAGCCTCTCTGAGGAAACAATTGAAACTACCACCAACAGAAGATGCATAGGAAAAGGAGATAGCTGAGACAGAAGGGGAAAAGGATGAGATGCTTAGGTTGATTATGGAGCAAAATGCATAGTTAAAAGAGATGGAGGCAGAACTGGAAAAGTTATTGAAAGAGAAGGAACAATCAAAGCCTATGGAAGTCATTCCATTAAGTGCGGTTCCACTCACATGAGTAAGCACAACATCCTCAGCAGAAATTCCCTCAGTAACTCAACTGACAGCCCTGGAGAAGACAATAGAACTGGCAAAATCCATGGAAGAGATGAATTTGCAAGAGACAGAGATTAGTAGACTTAGAAAGGAGGTTGAGAACCTTCAAGAACTCAAGTCTTCTTATCAAACCAGCTACTCCAAGGAGAAACAAATATCAGAGAAGCTCAGACAGGAATTACAACAGCTTCAAAAGAAGACAGTGGCAGGAAAAACACTTGCTGAGGTCAAGGAACATGTCTGGATGGACATCACCAAATCTATTAATGAAATATGGCCTATGATACAAATCATGTTTGAGAAAAATGAACTGGTGCAAAGAAACAAGCAGGCGAATGAGAAAATAAGAGGAGAGTTGGGAGAGATGCCCATAGAAGTCACTGAGATCATTAAATTCCTTAATTCAAAAATGAGAGAAGAGTTAGAGGATTTGAAAATTGAAGATAGGATAGAAACCATCCTCGAGGTCAAGAGTGTCCTGAACAAAAGAGGATTGATGCTACAACTGGAGGAAAAAGTCCAGACTATGGACATAGGAGTGCAAAGATTTTTTAGCAAAATTGAAGCTCTGCAGAAGAAAGGCCTCCCGGGTTTAAGGGTCATAAATGAAAAGTTAATGACACTGTCTGATTATAAAAAGAAATTAGCCACCGTGGCTAAGGATAGTTCTAAATTCTCAGGAATACAGGGCAGTATCACAGGCATAGCATTTTTAGAGGCTTTCCAGTCAGATATCAGCATACAACACGAGATCCCGTATATTTTCATCGTCAAGCCAACTTTTTCCAAGTATACAGAGATGGATGAAGTATACTAAAGAATTCTCAAGGTCAGCGTTCCTAGTAACCTTCGATTGGAAGAGTTATGCAATCTGATCGAGTAGGAGATGAGGTGTCCAAGCCCAGTCAACTAGTCCATTAGATGAGGTCGTGCAGAGGACTCACCAACGGTTTACCCTAGAATTAGCATGAAGATTTCAACACATCATCAAACAGTTCCTAAATTTTTGTATTATGTTGAGTTAGTTAGCTAAATTTAGATTTCCACATCCTGATCTTTAATGACAGGATCATATGTAATTTTTGGTTATAAATACTTCAAACTTTGAAGTACCAAGGGTTGATCTTTACTCCCTGTAAGCTAGAAAGACTATAATTTTTGTCAAGAGATCTTCCAGTAATACAAAGAGACATTTCACAGGATTCTCGCATGTTGTTCATTGGCGATGTTATTCTTTTCTATGTTAAATGTTTTTCTCTCTCAGTTGTCATATTGTTTTCTAATCTAATCTTTTAAAGTAGTGCATGTTGCAGGATTTATCTTTGTATACCCTGTTTCCGGCTTTGAAAGATCTTAATGTTTATCTTTCTGATATTACAGTGAAGAAATTCTTAAATTCTTATTTACTTTAATTAATATTCTCATCTATTCTGCTTTTCATCACTTTATTGCTAAAGAATCCAATGAATGCATTATCTTTCCCTGTGAAAATAATCTTTTATTTTCTGTTTAGATTTCTATCTTTATAATACAGACCCCATAGCCCAACAAAGGCATAGAACTTACTCAACCAACTTAACAAAAACAACAACAAACCTTTTCAATCTTATTTTGTTTAACTAGCCTAATATCTTGAAGTTAAAACATAGCTAAATAATATAGAGAGATCCCTCTCTGAAACTGGTAGGGCTAGATTCCAGTTTCGAAGTGGTTGGATAAAGTTACCTCTTGTAAATTTCTTCTACTCTGACAACCTCTGGGAATTTACAGAGTGATAACAACACTCAAACAAAAAATGTATACCAATGATTTATAAATGGGTAGAAATTTCAATGCTTTTAGGTAACAATCACAATTCATACCCATTCACAATATTTATTCCATACGTGTTACAACACATGGTTGTGAGTGCTATTGCTCACCATGCATCAATTTAAAGAGTGGGGTGTTTTCATTCATTGAATATGAGGTCAAATTTGTGAATGAGGAATGCATACAAGCTTCCAAAACTTAATTAAAACACCTATATTTTATCCCAATGATCAATTGGAGGTGAGACTAAGTTGTAGGTATTTAAATATGGAATTCCAACAATTTTACAAGCAAGGGAACACTAGAGAAAGTTTCCAAGGTGTATGGTTGTGGGGTATTGAAACAAACCATTGAATTCAAGCGAACATGTTATTCCAAAATTATTAATAAATGTTGTAGATAAGCATGATCATAGTGAACCAGCGAATTGAGTAATGTATTTTCAATGTTGTGTTGAATAAAAATGAATTGGGGATGACATTTTCATTCAATTACCATAACATAACACTTAGAGTATGGAAGTTTTCAAAGTTAGTCATAATGCTAGAGAAACTTCCAGATCAAAAATGTGACTGGAGTTATGAAACGTCCAATGTTTTGAGTGGACACTCCACCCATCACCAGGGACATGAAAATCTTTTCATGTCCCTGGTGACGGGTGGAGTGTCTAGTGGAAATGTTGGACGTTTCAAAACTCCACTCACAGTTTTGATCCAAAAGCTTCTCTAGCAACATAACACTCAATCATAACTATTCATCAACCACAAATATTTTAAATGCACCATAAACACACAAATTTTACTCTGGAAACCCAACTAGGAAGAAAACTAGGTTCTAGGGGATTTTCATTCAAAGGAATTGATTACAAAAAAAAGTGTGAGCTATGGATAATTTTTTTTATGCATTGTTACTCACTAGTAGACACAAATTTATAGGTGGATTGAACTCAACAAAAATATATTGGGGGTTGAGTGTAACAAAAAAAGGAACAATAATAGACTTCAAAATAATTGAAAAGTAATAAACTCAAAGAATATTAGTGGTGTCTAAAGACACCTTTATAGAACTTAAGCACACCGCATTATGATTAGAACATCACAATGCATCATTGAACACACATTACAATATGAGATCTATATACTGATCGACCCATAGGGTCCTTTATTTATAGTTTCTGGATCTATCCAATTTCCTTGAAATTACAAAGACCTTGTCCACATAAAACCATCAATGGTTGGAACAGATCTCAAAAAATGCGCGTTGTTGTGTCGACTAGTCGACCTACTGTTATACCACAAATTTCCACATAAATTTCATTTGTGAGATGGCCTAGCCTTTTTCCATAGATTGCAAACTTATATCCCATATTCCTTCATCAAATTGATCTAAAAAAAAATAAATTTATTTCCATCTATGAGTAACCCATGTGCAAACTGCGAATGTCCATGCCTTGCAAGCTTGCAACTCACGGATGCCCCCAAAAAATATGAAAAGAAAATATTCCACATTTTCGGGCTGAGTTTTTCAGTTGGTCTCATTTCCAATCTTCCCTTGGCCCATGCAAAATGGAATACAACCATATAAACACCTTGAGGATGGTATAAATTAACCTTTGAGGGAATGGAAGAATAGGACAACCCAGGTGCATGATTTTGTTGATGAATTTGCAAGCTTCCCTATTTTTTTTAATCCTCTGAGTAGTATCCCTTGATCTAGAACTTGATTTCCAACATTCCTTCCTCTCCCATATGTGTTTGTAGGGTGTGTTCATACCCCTACTGAGTCATCCAAGGAATAGCCATCATGTTGAGTTTCTTCTTGAAGGACCAATGGAGGAACCTAGGCAGTTGGTTTTGGGGAAATTTCGATAGTTAGAGTCAGGTTGTAACTACCCACTTACACCGTTTTCAATAAAAGAGTTCTATTTCCCTACATATACATGTAAATTGGTTCAATCTATTGATATATGTTATTTTTCTTCATATACTTGAATTTTTTCACATTATATGTATGCTTTGAATTCATAACTACCTTGTTGTAGCATAGACTTGGTCTTCTTTTGCATGTTGATACCGGTGGAAATCATGAGAAAAATCAAATGTGGAAAGTGAGGATCAACATTGGACATAGGGTACAAAGTGTGAATTCTCTCCTTCTCTCCTTCTCTCCCCAAAGTGTTTATTTTCTTATAGCATTGTTGTGTGTGAGGGTAGGTTTTTTATTTTACATATGGTCTCGCTCTACTGTGACATGACCCACGGTCACTGGGGAAAAATCCCATAACAAAATTGGCCACTACACTGGGGATCTATTCTCCTAGTTTGGGTCTATCTTAGGGTGTCTTGTGTTGTCTTTGATTTCTATAACTTTTCTTGTTTTCCGGGCTTTCCTTTCAAATCATCTTCCATCTAGAAACTTTTTTTGAGTTTCTAAAAGCCTCCTTTTGGATTGAATTTTTTATTTTTCAAGTTTTACTGATCCATCCATGCTTTGTCCCTTTATGAGTCACGAATATCCATGATTTTACCTTGTATGATCTATGGATGTCCTCTAGTGATAGTGTACACATTCGTGGATCTGTGTAAGAAACTTGAGTTTTTAGCCTTTCTCTCAGTTTTGGAGGATTTGGCTTGGTTCTTCAGTATAATCTAGGCCTTATGGGATTTATTTTTCTTTTGATTGTTGTGTTAAGTCTCTGAAAACTTTGAAATCATCTAAAAGATATTTCTTTTGGTTAGGGTAGTCTTTTGGTTATGAGGTTCTTTAGGTGGTTCAAAAGGTTAATTGTGTGTGGCTGGGTTGAGTTTCCAGTTTGATTTTTTTGTTTTAGTGATTCTTGATTGTTTTCTTTATTCCTCTTTACCTTCTTTTGTTTGTTCATAAAAGAAAAAAAGGAAAATTGCATCTCATTTTCATTTCATTTCTTTTATTAACAAAAAAGAAAAAACTTATTGTTTGCTGGTCATTCTTCTCTGGTTCCCTCGTCTATGAACTTTTCAAGAAAATAATTTGCTTACGAGCACCCAGGTCTTTAGGCATGTTGCTTGCTTTGGTAGAAAGAAAAAGAAAATGAAAAAACCTAGTTTTTTGCTAGTTAGGTCTATTTGTTTCTTTGCATTGTTTGCATTGTTATTTGAAAAAGAAAATGACACTAGGATAGGAAAAATTTACATTTCAAGGTTTGAAGGATTGTTCATGCATTTTTTTTTTGAAACTTTTTTTCATTTCAATAATTAGTGAAAAGTTTTCTTTACAAGTGTTCTTATAAGTTTCATTTTTGCAAGAGTCTCAAACAACATCAGTTGCACCTCCATACCCTTTGAGTAAAAATGACCGCTAAAACAAATGCTAAACTTAAAATGTACTAGACTTTGTTTCTAGGGTTCACAAACAAATTTAGGGTTAGGTCCTTGGATTAGGATTGGAGAGATAACTCTCCAAGGCCATTGAAAAAACATAGGAGTATGAGTTAGGGAGAGTCAAATCCAATTGTCGTATAAGTATAGCCGGGAAGATCCTCTAACACAAGAGTCAAACACAAGGTTGCGTAAAGGAGATATGAGCAGATATCCAATCCAAATCTTAACTGAGCATTATGGAGAGATCATACATTGGGGGATTTTTCTAAAGTGATATTGACCCATCCAGTGTCAGACCTATGGAAGAGTTTTAGGTTCAGTTATCCCCCAAATGCTGAATGGGAATTAGTGACCTTAGTTTCTTTTCATAGGGATCTCATAGGTGACTATGTGGGCTTGTCATGGTACCTGTGGTAGATTTCGTATCACACTTTTCAAAACTATTGGAGAGTGCCCCACAAAGCATGAGTTCTTTCACCACATAAGACTAGTCAATGGAGGTCGGGATAACTACTTCTCACTCCTTCATTCGCTGGTTCATGAGACTTAATAAACCCGTGCCTTCGTGTGGAAGGTCCCTTCCCCCTTTTTCATTAATTATGACTCGGGACCTCATACACCTAGGCTGAGGTTTTGGAGAAGTTGTTTTCTTGCGATGTTTCTCTTAGGAATATTTACTAGAGTGCTGCTTTGTATAGTTAGACTTAGGTTGTTTCAGTATCACTTCTTTTGGATCGTTGATTCAGAGTGGTCTAACTTATGCATAAGAAATTCATGGCCAAATTTATTGAGGATACCAACCAAGGAACCCCTGCCCAAGGGGATTCTTGTTCTTTTCCTTTTTTTTGGAAATGTTGGTGCCCACTTGATTTCCACTTTGAAAATTCTTGGGTTGAATGTAGGACTATTGGGTTGGTTGTGGACCACTTTGAATGTCCCAAATTCTCTTGATGCTTCTCAGATAAGCACCTTACGTTAGGGGCATTGTATGAATGTTAATCCTGTATCATATTCATCCACAAAGTATACTTCTCCTCCTTCTCCCTTTTTTGGTGAAAGTCTTTCTACTAGTAACCAGAAGTATAAAAGGAATAGGAAGAGCAAGAGTAATAAGAAGAATTCACCAACCTCTACAAGTCATGTTGGAGTTATTTCAACAACCTCTGCAAATCATGTTGGATTTATATCAACAACTTCTACAAGTCATGTTTAAGACAAAAAACCAACTGCTACAAATCATGTTGGGGGCACGAGTCCAGTCACTACTATTCATTCTGGACAAATGTTACCAACATTTGCAAGTCATGTTGGAGATCAATACCTAGCCACTACAAGGCATGCTGGGGGAAACTCACTGACCGCTGCAAGTCAAGCTGGGGGCATTGATATTGCTAAGAAACCTAGACATATAGGATGTAATCCCTAATTCCCTTGTAATATTTTTGAAGGATATCACCTTACTCATTTGTACCCTACTATTGTCGTGGTACGAAAAGTGTGGTCCTTGTTTGAAGGCCCTTCTAATTATGAGTCACATTTTATTTCCCAACCATAGAATCAATCATTGGTTGTGTTGGAGCCACCTTTTCCAAGTGGTTGAAATATAATTCTTAAAATCAAAAGTTGGTTTTCAGGCTGTCTTTTACTTTATGATCTTTACCCACTGAAAGCCTCAATACCCCAACATACGAAGTGGCGATGGCCGTTATAGTTCTAAATCACCGTCACTTAACCGTTAAGAAAGTTTATCAATTTTATTACCTCATGATATCGCGCTTCAGGAGTTACAAGTCGCATGGTTTTCAAACTCTGATATGCGAAGTTGCGAAATGGTTCAAAAAGTACCCTGATTAGTGTCAAGAGTAAATCCTTTAAAGATTGCTTAAACATTATCGTGCTTTCGCGACTCGGTGATCACTCCCTCCAAAAGCTTCATATTCGTGACTCTGATCCACAAAGTCATGATTTCCTTATTTAGACATAGATTAACTAAAATCTTGGGCAACGTCATGGGTAAAAGGCTAAATCACGCCATCGTGATTTCAGGTATTTTGGACTCCAAGACTAGGAACGAAATCATCCGAGATGGAGAACGCCGAAAAGAGGTTTCAATGGATGAAAGTACAAAATTGAAGGGACTTAACTGAATTAATTAATGCCGTAAAGGACCTTTAACATACACCATCTACAGATGATATTTTTGAATGTTTCCACATTTCTTTATTATCACAAATATTTTAAACATTTATGGCATTGATTTGAATCTTGATGAGTTAATGGAAAATAAGATCTCGTTTATCGCCTAAATATTTCCATTAAATGACTTGACCATTCTGTCAGCAAGGACTCATGCAAAGTTGAAAGATCGAAGCAAGGGAGTTTCTTTCATTATTTCAATTTTATTTCTATTTTGTGCGTAGAAATTTTTTCATTAGGATAACTTCTGTTTGTATTTACAATTCTTACTATAGGAGATCTGAGTAAAGAGTTCTCTATCATGGCTCCACAAAAAGTGTCCAAGGCAGCTACCGAGAGTTTAGGTCAAGGCTCAGATGTTGTTTCCGATACTTCACCCCAAAGTATTGATATTGTCAAAACCTGGACATACATCTCCGACATTCTTCAGTCTGAATCGGTGAATTGTTTAGATGATTCCAACGATAACGAGAAGGATGATTTGGCCACCAAATACAAAATTGTCATTCAAGCAGAGATGCACAAAATAGCGGCAAGGCCATGATTCCTTACCTATTATGATATGATCAGATGGGCGCTAGACTATGTGGATATCCCGACCAGGATTATTATTAGTGAGCAGAAGGTGATGATTGGGACTTTTAGAGTGGAACATTTGTAGGCAATGTATCAGCTATCACCCACACAAAAATTCATGTACAATGATAAGTTTCTAGAAGGTTTCAAGGGGAAGGAATGTGAGCAATATGGCAGAAACTTGTCCAATCTGATCAAGGATTGGTTTTCGCACCCCGCAAAATTCAGGGCGGATTCTAATGGAATTTATTTAATATCCTCCTTAGAACCACAATTCAGGCATATATCAATGATGTCTTGTAGGTTGTATGGGAGGGAGGAAACCACACACTTTTTCCTCCCGTGAATGCCTCTGATTCATACATTCACTGAAGGTTTTTATTTCGACTGGGCCAAACTATTGTCGGATAGTCTAACCAGTCGAATTACCGAATATCGAGCGCAGAAGGCGAGTGGGAAAGAAACTTCATTTTTCATGTCTACCTACATCATGGATGCTATTTGTTTCATGATGCCTTTCCCTCTAATGACTTGGAGCCAGAATCCATCTAATGCTGAGCCTATTCATGTCTATCACTTGAAACTTTGGGAGGACAAGGCCCAAGAATTCACATACGAGATTTTCAACTAGGTAATGGTACCGATGCATGTCTCCATCTTCGGTAACACACTTCCCAGGATTTCAGATAGCATCATGGCCAACTTGAGTAGTGTGGCTAACTGGTATGTAGAAGCGAAGTTTTCATACATCAGGGTTTTCGGTGCCTCTGTTCCCCCATATGCTCTACCACTATTCGTGCAGGACAAGCTGGTATGTCACGAAATCGCCAGCAAACCATGCTCGGTGGCATAAGCAAAGAGCTTAAAGGTTTTTCGAAGAAGGTATGGCCGCCCTTCCCCATTCATTTTAATACATATTCTTTATTAGATTTCAGACACACCAAAGCCAAGGCTACGACCTTGGAGGAATTTAAATTGGTCAACATCGAGCTTAAGAAACATGACCCACATAAGGTCGTGAGTAATCACATGGAAAATTGTGGCCTAAAAAGATATGAACATGACCATTCACCTCATGACGACATATTCCGAGGTGCGAGATCCTATTCTTAGGTCCTAAGTCAGATTCAAGCCCTGTTGCCCAGGGCTATGGCCGATTTCTTCAAATTTCAGGAACATCGGTGGAGCTGCCTTACCCCAGTTTTACAGGGTGAGAACCCACAGGCTACATATATACAAAAAACGGAAGCCAAGAGCTCAAAAGATTCAGGTCCTGACTGTGAGTAAAATCAGGAAAAGACAGAGGAAACTGGGAACCCAGAACAGGAATCCAAAATCCCCAACCTAGAGAAAGGAAGCCTAGAAGCGGTTGTACCTGGCGAGTCGGTACAGAGCCAAGTAAAAATATTCCCACAAAGGGTAAGTGTCACACCATTTCCCACATCAAGAAAAAATGACATGGTTGTTATCCCAGAGAAACCATCCAAGGAAATCGACAGTCCCATCACTTCTATCACTCCCCTACAGTTCACAAAGGGGACCCCCGATGCAGGATGGATTTTTGGTGAAGAAATAATGCCCATTACTGTAGAAGAGTTGCCTCCAAATGAATTTTTCTTCGACAAGAAGAGAAAGGCCATTGTGAATTAAGATATTTACCGAGAATCGGGCACAGTAGCCAAGAAATTCAAAATCCTAGCCGATGGGAAGGCCATGAAAAAGGAGGAATTCACCACTCAGATAGCAGGGACATTGGGGTCTTTTGCTACAACCAACCAATATTTCGTCGGATCTCTAAAGGAATAGTTAAAGCGGAAGAACCGCTTGTTATAACCCTAAATTGCACCACACATGCTTACCTGGCATCAGGCCAAATCATATCCTTTCATTGCCAAAACATCTACTGAACAAACTCTGTGAAAATCCTCTTGGGTAAAGGCACATGTGCCCTAACCCACTATTGCACGCATGTGAACGCTGGTAGGCCTACTACAGCCCATGTTTACCTAACAAAACACAAAAATAGGAAAGTTGTCGATGGGACAAAAACTATGGGTCAGTTAACTGAAACTCCCGGCCATGCATGGCCGAGAGTTCATCCAAAACCCTAGCTCCTTCTAGCCTATAAAAGAAGGGGTAGGGGTACTATTTGGAGGAGGAAAAATTATAGCAAAGAAACTCTGCCCATTTTCCGAATCCATTTTCCCAACCCTTTAGCCTTTCCTCAAGCCTAAGGAGAATTAACACAAAGCATTTGGAGGACAAAAGAAGAGGAGGAGCCCAGGATCAAGATCAAGGAGCGGTGGCTGGTCTCGACTTTGATTGTAAGTTGATTCATTTTGAAAATAATAAAGGAATACTTTTCCCATCCCAATGCATGAGTTATCTATGATTTGTGTAATTTATGCTTAATTTCTAACCCTCAAGTAGAAAAGTAGCATGCATGCGTAGTGTTTTGTCTTGATTGCAGGTTAACTTTGGAAGGAGCAGCGCAAGTAAGCGGGAAAAGCGCAACGAAGGATCTACACCAAACATCAGTAAAAATGTTAGTAGTTCCTTTCCATGCATGTATCGTGAAAGAGGGGTTTAAGTTTTGGGTGGTAGGTTAAAAAGTCATTTCTTTATGGTCAAAATCTGCATGCAAGTCTGAACCTAGTTTGCTAGTCCGTAGGGTATTTGTCCCCAACAACACCGCTTGATCAGTAAATTAGAGGCTAAGCTAGCTACAACAGAGGAAAATGTTAGAGATCAAGTGAACACAGGTCTAGAGCAAGCCAGAGCATCCGATCAAAAGGAAATCGAGCATCTTAGATCCGATATCGAGCGAATACATCAGTCGGCCCAGACCCGCCAAGCACAGGTAAGTCAACAAGAAGAACTGATAAGGCAATTACAACTAAAGTTAATTTTTTCCGAGATCCAGGTTATAGATATCGGGATATTCCAATCCTAAGCCATTGAGATCTGAAAGAGAGTGTCAGTAGTTCAGGAAGATTTACTTGCTAAAGCAGAAGCTATCCAAAACCATTTCCAGACCATTGACCAAGCGATGAAAGACATTTCTTTGAGAGAAAGAGAAGCTGGGGCGGCTCAGGTCACTTTCCAAGAGGCTGTTATTGCCACGACGAAAAAAGAAATGGTTAGTAGTTCCAGACTTTCCATCCCAGAGAAAACCAGAGGAAATATCTTGTTGAAGGCGTGGGAGCGTAATATAACAGAAAATAGAGAACGAGCTAAAGAAATGATAAACTCATGTGAAGATACTTTCATCTTGATAAATGAAAGTTTGTTGGATCTCGATAGGGAAAGCAGTGCTGGGACACTGGGCCAGATCGATATAGCCAATCACCTGCTCGATATCAAGGAGAACGAGGAAAAAGAGTAGGCTGAAATATCACAGATAAGCCAGATTGATATTGTCCAAGTGGATAAATGGTTAATAAAACCAAGTGTACAGTTATGTTCTATCATCACTGAAGACTGACAAGTAGGAGAAAGGTTGCCATAGTTAGCGAAGGATTGTTACACTTTTTAGGCAAACAACCAAACAGAGCCTTCAAAGTTGATAGCCCAATTGATCGAAAAGTGTGTCAATTGCATTGGGCAGGTGAATGGGTAGGTGTTTGACGTCAAATTATGACAAGTGTTATTCCATTCTATTTCTGGCGAAAGAATATTAAAGAAAGGAAGGTGCTCTACCCGCATGAAGGAGGACAAAGACAAAGAAGTGAAACACTTAAATTTCCCATTTTGTAACCAAAAACTTCTGGAACGATTGAAATTCGAATGTTTTAGAAGTTTGTATAAATATACATTTTCAAGTGAGAACAAGGGCTGGACCTTTCTTGGCCGATTGTAATAGAGACTTTTTTCCTTTTGAAAATTAATACAAAGCAATCCGAAGATTCCTGATTCCGTGAAGACTAAGTTATGAGTTTTGTTTTCTCTATTATCTTATATTAAATTTCATTTCACATATATATTTCTGATGAATGCTTAGCTGCAATTTAGTACAACTTCTACTGTGGTGATCAAATTCTTAGTCTTCTAATCGCTTGCAGTTTTTCCTCTGTACGAGCTATCAGCAGGTACAAGACCTGTGAAATTTTTAGATCCTTATATTTTATGCTTCGTCAGATTTCTTCTTGCCTTTTTCTTCTTCTGTTTACAGGGTGAGATTCTCCCTTGATGGGAGCCTCGCATTGTCGACAGCTTAATGTTTTCTCACATTTCATACATGATTTTTTAAAAAGTTAACTCAGTTACAGGAGAAGGCCTTTGGTTTGTGTTCTACCTTTAACATCGGATTCGAAAATTCTCTTTTATACGGTCAAAAAATTGAAGTAGCATTTTAAACCTTGAACTTTCTTTTCAATTTTTGTTCCTCCATGACTGTGCCCATTGCAAGACAACACAACATTGAACCTAGAATATCATATAAAACCAAAATCACTTTGAACATTTTTGACACCATACTTAAAACTGCCATCACCCAGGTAGAACTCGAACGTTYGTGGGCCACAATTGAATGGGATATAAGCATCCATGAATGTTTGGAAGCGAGACAGAGACAACTTAGAAATCAGCCTTAGCTTCCTTTCTCGAAGGTTGATTCTTCCCCTTTTTATATTTTACTCACTTTCGGATGCCTAGACCCTGTACTTTCTAGCCTTAAGTACAGACTCTGGAACAACATCTTTCTGGCACCATTGCCGGGGACTGAAGTTACGAAACCTTTTTCCTGGGAGAATGACATTTTTGCAAGTTTCTACCCTTTGATAGTGAACAAAGAGTGAACACCTTATAAAGGATATTTTTTATCATTCACTTGGCATATCCACGTTTAAGTAAGATGGCATCCGGTCGAAGGAACACCAGACAAAACTTTGATGGTAAACAGACCACGCTCATTTTCGATCTCGAAAAAAAACTGAAAACAAGAGGTTCCCTTAAGCCAACCATTGTAGTCTACCAACTTAGGCACACACAACCCAAGACTAAGATTTATTTTGAACCTCTAACTTCGCACGAATCCCCCCCTAAAACCCTCAACCCATATTTAGATCTCCCTGAAGTTAAAAATGAAATTCATCCGACAACTTCTGGCGTACATGAAGGTGAAAATCGCTCAGTAAATTTAACAGTGATCAATATCCCGCTGACTCTTTAGTTAGATTTCTCGACCTCATAGAGTCTCGAAGAGTATACCATATACTCAGATTCCACGCCCGCGGGTTCCCCTGATTACATCTCTTGCAAATCCGAGGAACCAAGTCCTTGCATCCCTTTTCCCCGTTCTTCAATTTTCTCATCTCTCAAAGAAGCTAAAGAGTCTCTTTTAATGTTCCATAACCCTCAGTATAACGCACCATTTTCCTATCCAATAGTATCGATGGTGGACGCCGGAGGGGGAGGTGGAGGGGTTTTTAGGAGGAGGAGGTGGAGGAGGGGGGGGCCAAGGGCTGCCCCCACCTCCCAGGTTTTTCGCTAAAGTAGATGCTAGATACACACCTCTGGTCCTACCTGTCCCTCTTCATGACCTTCCTGAAAACTACATGAAAAAATTACCTAAATTTACAGGGGAAGGGGACCTGACCATGACCGAACATATAAATTTCTTTGATCAGTTCGCAGATATCCTAGGTCTCGAACATGAAGACGTATATTCGAGGTTATTTGTTCAGACATTCGAAGGACAGGTATGAGCTTGGTTTCGAAGTCTACCCATAGGTTCAATATTATCCTATGATGCCCTAGAAGACTCTTTTCTTAGACAATGGGGCGAAAGAAAAGACCATTTGTACTATTTGACCGAGTTCGAGCCTTTAAAGAAAAAAAATTCGGAAACTGTTATGGAATTCATTCAAAGGTTTAACAAGTTATATAATAAGATCCCAGTTGAAGTTAAACCATCCCAACCTGTAGCCAAGGTAACCTTTGCGGGAGCCTTCAAACCTAATTTTGCACTTCTGTTGAGAGAAAGGAGAGGGGCTACCTTGACCCGAATGCAAGATGATGCCGTAGAGATCTAATCTAACATGATGGATTCTGGCAAATTAAAAACAAAAGTAGAAAAAATAAACTGAGAAACCAAACGTTTTAGGGAACAAGCGGGACCCTCAGGGCCTAATAGATCCTCAGATGATAAAATGGATGACATGGCTAGGATAATTAAAGAGCTATCAAATAAGATTTCCAGAATGGATCTAGATCAATTCAAGGCAGATCCATTCGTTAAGAGGGAATTTAGAAGAAACCCCTACCCTCAAAATCAACAAAGATAGATTAAAAATGAAGACCAGAAAATTCAAACTCCTTTAAAAAATGAAAATTTTATAGGAGGAAATGACCTGCAAGATTTCGAGAATCTGGAAGAAGACGTAAACAATTTGGGGGATGATTGCACACAACGTCATTTAACTAAAGAAGATTACAATAATTCCTTGAACACAGAGTAACCATCAAATAAAGATGATGACATAAACAACACTAATGTTTCTGTCTATCAAGAAATGACTGATTCAATAATGGCTGAGGTCCAACATAAGTACAACCTGAGGCCTAAAAACAAACCTGTGTCGACTCCTCAACCCAAGAAAATTATTCCTAGAGGTGAAATATACGAGCCTTCCCCAAAAGAGACCAAGATACCTAATAGAAAAATAAAAGGGGTAGATTTGAAGAATCCCAAAGTAAAGGAGGTTGAGACCCAAGCAAAAAAAACTAAGATACCTGAAACACATACACCGGTAAAGAAACTCACGGAAAATAAATGAGCACAAACAAATAAGTTAGAAAAGAAGGAGTTTGAGGTTTCAACCAGAGAAACAGACAAAGGTGGGGGAGGTTTCAGCCTTGAAAATGAGATAAATAAGATCAAAATAGCAATCCCTCTGGTCGAATTAGCAAAGAATCCTGTGTATCGAAAGCAGATAACCAAAATGATAGATTTTTAGGATCTAGAAAGTCACTCTGACGTGATAAACTTGGAAGATGATAAGATTAATATCACTTTTGGTCCACATTTCAAGGGTTCCAGAGACACTGTCACTCCCTTCTATATTACCCTGAATGTGCATGATCGATTGCTGCATAACTACATGCTAGACTCTGGAGCCTCACATAATGTGATGCCCAAGTCTATTATGGATAGACTAGGCCTTAATATGACTAGGCCATATGGATATCTCTACTCTTTTGATTCAAGGAGAGTTAAGTGCATGGGTATGATAAAATATTTAGTAGTCACTCTTGCACAGGTTCCGGTGAAAAGTGTCTTGATGGATGTAGTTATCACCGATATACCCCCGAAGTATGGCTTGCTACTATATAGGTCGTGGGGAGCCAAACTTGGGGGGTCTCTTCAACTAGACATGACCTACACCATGATTCCTATGTTTGGTGGACAATTTACTCGACTATATAGGGAAATGAGGATAGCATACATGGTGAGCAAACCACAAAATCCTAACAATTATCCGGTTTATGTTGCCGATCAAGATCTAGGGAATTGTATTTTGTCTTTTGATGATGGTGTAAATAGTTCTACAGAAGAGAATTACATAGATGAAAATGAATCAGGAAAGATAGACAAAAATATGTATAGCACTGGAATTTGGAAAATGTTTTTTGACGATGTCTTGTCATATGAAGGAGCATGTGTAGGAGTATTGTTTGTAGCACCTGAAAATGAATTTGTTATTCCTTTCTCTTATAGGTTTCAGTGGGATATAGACTACACCAATTACATATGTGAGTATGAGTCTCTAGTCTTAGGGTTGGAATCTGTCAGGAAGTTGAACATAAAAAACTTGGAAGTCTACAGAGATGCAGAGTTGATAGTGAAATAGATAAATTGACAATACCAGGCCAAACACCCAAGATTGAGATCTTACAAGAATTGCGCCTGGGATTTAATAGAAAATTTCTTCTCGTTGGTAAATGTTCATTTCATCCCAGACACTCAAAACCTGCAAGCCGATTCATTAGCCAAAGCAACCTCAACGTTTCCCCCCCCTACAACTTTCAAACTAAGGTACCACATAGAAGTGAGGAACAAACCTTCGATACTAAACAACATCCAACACTGGCAAGTGTTTGAGGATGACAAACAAATTAGAAAGTTGCTCGAAATGGTGGATGAATTCGTAGAAACTCACATTGACCAAGAAAACCAAAACGACCACACATGGATCATGCAAGAGGGAGAGGATCCTTAGGAGTTCTAGGAAAAGATCGCTAATCATCGCATGTTGGTTTTAAAGAACAATCAGATTCCAAAGGGACTAATCCCTCTGGAGAGACTGTTCGATCAAAATGATATGCCCTTAAAATCTAATTTGCAATCCCAACTAGAAGAGGTTGAAGACTGCGACATAGGGACCAAATAGGAGCCTAGGATAGTAAAAATATCAAAGTATCTCCCTCTTGAGACAAAAAGTAAATATGTTGATCTACTCAAGCAGTATATAAACATTTTCTCTTGGTCGTACGAAGAGATGAGAACCTATGAAACCACTGTGATTGAACACAAGATACCCCTAAAGCCTTGTGTCAAACCTTTTAGAAAAAAAATTAGACAAATCAATCCTATTTTATTGCCCGTGGTTGAAAGGGAAGTCAAAAATCTCCTGGACGCAAAAATAATCGTACCACTGAGATACTCTGACTGGGTAGAAAACCTGGTCCCGGTTAGAAAGAAAAGTGGGGAGATCAGACTATGTGTTGATTTTAGAAATCTAAGTAAGTCCTCCCTCAAAGATAATTACCCTCTACCCAAAATGGATCACAATTTAGAAAAAGTAGTTGGGGAAAATAGGATGTTGATGATCGACGGGTTTTCTGGGTAAAATCAAATTGCTGTCAACGAGCACGATAAAGAAAAAACAACCTTCACCACCCCTTGGGGTACATTTATGTATGAAAAGATTCCTTTTGGTTTAATGAATGCAGGTGCTACTTTCCAACGTGCTATGGATATCGCTTTCATCGGCGAAAGGGACAAATTCGTGGTTATCTATCTTGATGATCTGACCATTTTTTCTAAATTTGATGAAGATCATCTGATACATGTCAAGCAGATGTTTGAGAAATGCTGTAGGTTTGGTTTGTCCTTAAACCCCCAAAAGTCTCACTTTGCTATGCAATAAGGTAAACTCTTGGGCCATATTGTGTCTCGAGATGGAATTAAAATTGATCCTAAGAGGGTTGAATCTATAGACACCATAAATATCCCTAGGAATATAAAAGAGATTCATTCATTCTTAGGAAAAATATTTTTTTTGAGGAGATTTATCCCAAACTTTGCTGAAATCGTGAAGTTGATCACATATATGCTAAAGAAGAACAACAAAGTGAAATGGACAACAGAAGCCAAAGCATCATTTTCATGCATCAAGAAGGTTATAAGCGAGGCACACGTACTAGCAAGCCCTGATTATCTAAAATATTTTCCGATTTTCTCGTTCGCCTCCGAACACACACTTGTCGCGGTACTCCTCCAGAAAAATGAAGAAGGTTTCGAGCAACCAATAGCCTTTTTTAGTAAAAGTCTTAGAGACTCTGAACTCAGATATGATATAATGGAAAAGCAAGCATATGCTATGGTGAAGGTGTTAAAGGCTTTCAGAACCTATGTGTTACATTCCAAGGTAATTGCGTACGTACCTACCAGTTTTGTAAAAGACATTTTGGTTCAGTCCGACAGTGATGGGAAAAGGGGATGGTGGCTTGCTAAAATTCAAGAATTCGACCTGGAGATAAAACCGACGAGACTAGTAAAAGGACAAGGTTTGGATAAGCTCTTAGCTGAATCAAATTTCAGATCCCTTGGAATAAATGGCCTATAGGGATGTGAAGAGTGTGTGGACATGAACGAGCTCGATGAACAAATAACTACAATCAGAATCGAAGAGAATTTTTCCTCATCAGATTGGTATAAATACATAGTGTCCTACCTGCTGACCTTGAAATTCTCGAGTGACTTATCTCCATCTAAATCCAGGACGCTGAAGCTGCATGCAGTAAAGTACTGTATATCCAAAAGTCAATTGTATTGGAAAGACCCACTAGGCTTCCTGTTGGTTTGTTTAGTTGAATTAGAAACAAAGAAGGTCATAAACAAATTTCACGAAGGAATGTGCGGAGGATATCACGCCTGGAGGGAAATGGCTTATAAGATCCCGAGGGAAGGATATTATTGGGCCAAATTATTCTCATATGTTAACACCAAAGTCAGAGCCTGTAACCCTTGCCAATTGTTTGCAGGCAAGCATAAACTCCCAGCGCTACCATTGGTTATGGTCAAAACAGAAGCCCCTTTTCAACAATGGGGACTAGATTTTATAGGTGAAATTAACCCTCATTCCAACGCTCAACATAAATGGATCCTGACTGCTACAGATTACTTCACCAAATGGGTGGAGGCTATTCCAACTAGAAAGGCAATGGATTCGGTGGTAATGGATTTCCTAGAAGAGAACATTTTGTCTAGATTCGACTGTCCCCGAAAGATAGTCACAGATAATGCCCAGGAATTTAAATCTATGGCTATGGTCAGCTTTTGCCAAAAGTACAATATCTTGCTTGGTCATTCCATGACATATTTCCCTCAAGAAAATAGGCTAGCCGAGTCTTCAAACAAGAGTCTAATCACTATAATTAAGAAAGTGTTGAGCGAAAACAAAAAATCTTGGCATGTGCATTTGAAATACGCTTTGTGGGTGAATCAGATAGGTACAAAAAAATCTATCAGCACTTCTCCTTTCCAAATGGTATACGGGACCGACGTAGTATTACCTATAAATCTAGCACTTCCCATAATGAAACTTTGGCAAGATGAGAAAGAAGAACCAAATCATGTCACAAGAAGAATAAACTAGTTGATTGAAGTTCAACAGCACTGGGCCGAAGTGGACGAAAGGCTACAGAAATACCAGGACAACATGAAAGTGTTATTCGATCATAAGGCCAAGGACAAAGAATTTCTCCCTGACGATTTGGTTTTGAAATGGGATGATAGGAAGGAAAACTCGACAAAACATGGTAAATTTGATCATATCTGGTACGGACTGTTCAAAGTCACAGCGCCTAAAGGGAAAAATTCGTTTCTATTAGAGAATTTGGACGGTAAAATCCTCAACGCCCCTGTCAACGGGCATTATTTAAAGCACTATATGCAATAAATGGTTTCCAAAATTTCCACTGTATATACCGGTTTGTGTTATCTTTTTATTTCATAATTTTTCTTTGGTAAGTCTACTTCCATCACAAATAAAATAGGTTAGTGTTTTTCTAGAAGTAGGGATACAAAATTTTCAATGCATTCAATTCTTTTAAATCCCTGATACTCTTCGTGTTGTTCCCTTACAGGATCCCAACTTGCACCCAAACGAGCGAAAGGAATAAACAAATGGTCATATATCGGAGAATCAATTCACTGAAAAAAGGTGATAGATTTTTTTTTTTTGTTATTTTAGAAGATAACGAAATGGTAAGGCAAAGGTATGAATTCTAGAGATGTCTGTATTTCAAACGAATGTCGCTAAAGTGCCATGATGGTCTCATAAGTATGATGTTTTCGCTTGATATGTCATTAAAAGAATGAATTCTTACTCTGGGTCCTGAAAGTTTCACCTAGACAAAGATAAGAGGTAATTAAAATAAGCAGAGAGAGTAAAGCATCTCTGAGAAAGGGTTCCAAGAGTCGGGTTTAATCCATGACCCCTGTATTTCGAATTCCAGACCTTTCTTTGTCTCCCTTTTTCTGTCCTCGGATTTACCTTCTTAAAAACCCAAACACCTTTCCGGGGTTCCCACAGAGGGAGAAGAGGTTACATTTTATGCTTCAGAAGCTGGAAAACAGATCTTAGAAAGTAAGCCAGCCCTCATAACTCCTCAGTCTCCTACTAAACAAAGTTATGAATAGGTTGATCCTGACTCTTCTAGGTTTTTTAACAGTTTTCGAAGGATTGAGGCTTGCTCGAAGGAAGACCCGTGGAATTTTTTTTTCCCATTTTCCCTGTGGGCTAAGGTTTTTTGAAAGTTAAGAGAAGGTTGGTCCCGAGTAATCAAAGAAATTTGACAGACCTCCACTGTGAATATTACACAGATATCATCCCTGGTATACCTTATACAAACTGATTGCCCCCACTTTGTGCTTTAAAAAGTAAAATATAAGACAGATGGTGAAAGGAAATTCACATTTGATTGCCCCCATCTAGTCCAAGGAGGCGATGAAAGGAAATTCATAAATGATTTCCCTCGTCTCAACATTTAAATGCATACTTATGATTTGAAGTGGTGAAATGAAATTCAGTAAAAAGGGCCAGATAACTTCACCGGGGTACTGAACAGGCTTGCTGGTAGTGAAGCAATATCTGAGATATCTGTAAGGCTGTCATACGTAAAATTCACTCTACTTTGGTAATCAACCTTTTCGAAACCGGATCTGCATCCCAAGTTCAGACAGGACTCCCCGATTGAAAGCATGGAATTTACTTCGTTTGATGCAAGCCAAAATCCAGAGGATCTGTTGAATTTCCTAGGACTGTTTTGATTATCTTCAAGAAGACCTTAATTCAGTATCGAGAAGGAGAAATTCATCAAAAGGGCTACAACTGAGTTTATAACGCAATTGTATTTTGAAAATCTTTTAAGAAGTAAAGAAAAAATCTCTTTTTTCCCTCTGTATCCCCTTCCTAAAACAAGTTTCGCAGAAAGAAACCAATGACTCCATTTACCCAATACATGCACGTGGTATATTGTTCTTCCCGTCCCGTAGGAATATGGGATCCCTAGTTGGAGCCTATGTTGGAGCCGCCTTTTCCAAGTGGTTGAAATATAATTCTTAAAATCAAAAGTTGGTTTTCAGGCTGTCTTTTACTTTATGATCTTTACCCACTAAAAGCCTCAATACCTTGACATGTGAAGTGGCGATGGCCGTTATAGTTCCAATCACCACCACTTAACCGTTAAGTAAGTTTATCACTTTTATTACCTCGTGCTATCATGCTTCAGGAGTTACAAGTCGCATGGTTTTCAAACTCTGATATGTGAAGTCGCGAAACAGTTCCAAAAGTTACCCCGGTTAGTGTCAAGAGTAAATCCTTTAAACCTCACTTAAACATTATCATGCTTTCGTGACTGTTCTAGGATAAATTCGTGAGTGCGGACACAGATCAATCTCCACAGATCCACCTGGATCTGGAACAAACTGAGACAGAATACTACTCTTTCCCTAGTTCTAAAGTATTGAATGGACAAGAGAAGAAGGATGATGTACTTACTTTATGAAAGCTCTCCTTATCTCTGTTGATCCCCGC
>ML778684.1:1160454-1205631 GCA_009831015.1 Picea engelmannii
GAGATTCATGAATTTGCCAACCATTCGAACTCCAACTCATCCTTCTAGAAGATTCCTTCTAGAAGGATCGAGAACTTATCCGTTTTCTCTCTTAAGAATCATTTCCGCACCCTGACCCTTAACACAGTGCGGAAGGTCCGCAGTCAGACTGAATGCAGCCTGCGGAAACAAAGTACTTCCGCAAGACAATATGTGTGCAGCCTGCGTACTGTCTCCAAAAGAGTGATTTTGAGAAACTGACAAGTGTAACTTTCTTCATGAAAATGATCTTAAAGAAGAGCTAGATCTTCTATCACCATGTCATTATCATGTCATCATCTTGATAACCAAAAATGAGGATAACAGTGACTCGACGATCGCTCCCTCCAAAAGACGCATCTTCACGACTCTGATCCACAAAGTCACGATTTCCTTCTTTAGACATGGATTAACTAAAATCTTGGGCAACGTCATGGGTAAAAGGCTAAATCGCACCATCGCGATTTTAGGTAATTTGGACTCCAAGACTAGGAACAAAATCATCCGAGATGACGAATGCAGAGAAGAGGTTTCAAGGGATGAAAGTACAAAATTGAAGGGACTTAACTAAATTAATTAATTCCTCAAAGGACCTTTAACATACACAGTCTACGAATGATATTTTTGAATGTTTCCACATTTCTTTATTATCACAAATATTTTAAACATTTATGGCATTGATTTGAATCTTGATGAGTTAATGGAAAATAAGATATCGTTTCACACCTAAATCTTTCCATTAAATGACTTGACCATTCTATCAGCAAGGACTCACACAAAGTTGAAATATCAAAGCAAGGGAGTTTCTTTCATTATTTCAATTTTATTTCTATTTTGCGCGAAATTTTTTTTTCATCAGGATAACTTCTGTCTGTATTTACAATTCTTACTACAGGAGATCTGAGTAAAGAGTTCTCTATCATGGCTCCACGAAAAACATCCATGGCAGCTGCTGAGAGTTCAGGTCAAGGCTTAGATGTTGTTTCCGATACTTCACCCCGAAGTATTGATACTTTCAAAACCGAGACATACATCTCCGACATTCTTCAGTTCGAATCGGTGAATTGTTCAGATGATTCCAACGATAACGAGAAGGATGATTTGGCCACCAAATACAAAATCGTCATTCAAGCAGGGATGCTCAAAATAGTGGCAAGGTCACGACTCCTTCCCTATTATGATATGATCAGATGAGCGCTAGACCATGTGGATATCCCGACCAAGACTATTATCAGCGTGCAGAAGGTGACGATTAAGACTTTTAGACTAGAACATTTGCAGGCAAAGTTTCAGCTGTCACCCACACCAAAATTTGCGTACAATGCCAAGTTTCTAGAAGGTTTCAAGGGGAAGGAATGCGAGCAATATGGCAGAAACCTGTCCGATCTGATCAAGTATTGGTTTTCACACCCCGTAAAATTCAGGGCAGATTCTAATGGAATTTATTCAATCTCCTCCTTAGAACCGTAATTCAGGTATATAGCAATGATGAACTATAGGTTGTATGGGAGGGAGGACATTGCACAATTTTTCCTCCCGTGGGTGCCTCTGATTCATGCAGTCGCTAAAGGTTTTTCTTTTGACTGGGCCAAACTGTTGTCGGACAGTCTAACCAGTCAAATTACTGAATATCGAGTGCAGAAGGCGAGTGGGAAAGCAACTTCATTTTTCATGTCTTCCTACATCATGGACACTATTTGTTTCATGACGCCTTTCCCTCTAATGAGTTAGAGTTGGAATCCATCTAATTCTAAACCTATTCATGTCTATCACTTGAAACTTTGGGAGGACAACGCCCAAGAATTCATATACGAGATTTTCAACTGGGTAATGGTACCGATGCATGTCTCCATCTGTGGTAACCCACCTCCTAGGATTTCAGATAACATCACAACCAACTTGAGTAGTGTGGCTGACTGGTATGTAGAAGAAGAGTTTTCATACATCAAGGATTTCAGTGCCTCTGTTCCCCCATATGCTCTACCACTATTCGTGCTGGACAAGCTGATATGTCACGAAATCGCCAGGAAAACCATGTCCGGTGGCATAAGCAAAGAAATCAAAGGTTTTTTGAAGAAGGTATGGCCTCCCTTCCCCATTCATTTTAATACATATTCTTTATTAGATTTTGGACACACCAAAGCCGAGGCTACGACCTTGGAGGAATTTAAATTGGTCAACATCAAGTTTAAGAAACATGACCCACATAAGGTTGTGAGTAATCACATGGATAATTGTGGCCTGAAAAGATACGAACATGAGCATTCACCTCATGAGGACATCTTCCAAGGTGCGAGATCCTATGCTGAGGTCCTAAGTCAGATTCAAGCCCTGTCACCCAGGGATATGGCCGATTTCTTCAAATTTCAGGAACACCGGCAGAGCTACATTACCCCAGTTTTACAGGGTGAGAACCCACAGATTACAGATATACAACAAATGGAATCCAAGGGCTAAAAATATTCAGGTCCTGACCAAGAGGAAAATCAAGAAAATACAGAGGAAATTGGGAACCCGGAACAGGAAGCTGAGATCCCCAACCCAGAGAAAGGAAGCCCAGAAGCGGTTGTACCTGGCGAGTCGGTCCAGAGCCAAGTAGAAATATTCCCACAAAGGGTAAGTGTCACGCCATCGCCCGCATCAAGAAATCCAGACACAGTTGTTATCCCATAGAAACCATCCAAGGAAATCGACAGTCCCATCGCTTCTATCACTCTCCTACGGTTCACAAAGGGGACCCTCGATGCAGGATGGATTTTCGGCGAAGAAATAATGCCCATTATTTTATAAGAGTTGCCTCCGAATGAATTTTTCTTCGATAAGAAGAGAAAGGCCATTGTGAAGCAAGAGATTTACCGAGAAGCAGGCACAGTAGCCAAAAAATTCAAAATCCTAGCTGATGGGAAGGCCATGAAAAAGGAGGAATTCACCACTAGATAGCAGGGACGTTGGGGGATTTTTATATAGCCAACCAATATTCCGTCGGATCTCTAAAGGAACAGTTAAAGGGGAAGAACCGCTTGATCAATAAATTGGAGGCTAAGCTAGCTACAGCAGAGGAAAATGCTAGAGATCAGGTGAACACAGGTCTAGAGCAAGCCAGAGCAGCCGATCAAAAATAATTCGAGTAGCTCAGATCTGATATCGAGCGAATACATCAGTCAACCCATACCAACCAAGCATAGGTAATCCAATAAGAAGAACTGAGAAGGAAATTACAGGTAAAGTTGAATTCTGCCGAGAGCCAGGTTATAGATATTGGGATATTCCAATACCAAGCCATTGAGATCCGAAAGAGAGTGTCAGTAGCTCAGCAAGATTTACTTGCTAAAGCAGAAGCCATCCAAAAGCATTTTCCAAACCATTGACCAAGCGCTGAAAGACATTTCTTTGAGAGAAAGAGAAGCTGGGGCGGCTCGGGTCACTTTCCAAGAGGCTGTTATAGCCACGACAAAAAAAAAAATGGTTAGTAGTTCCAGACTTTCCATCCTAGAGCAAACCAGAGGAAATATCTTGCTGAAGGTGTGGGAGCGTAATATATCAAAAAATAGAGAACGAGCTAAAGAAATGAGAAAATCATGTGAAGAGACTTTCAGCTTGATAAATTAAAGTTTGTTGGATCTTGATAGGGAAAGAAGCGTTGGGACACTGGGCCAGATTGATATAGCTAAACACCTGCTCGATATCAAGGAGAACGAGGAAAAACAACAGGCTGAAATATCATAGATAAGCCAGATTGGTATTTTCCAAGTGGATAAATGGTTAATAAAACCAAGTGTAAAGTTATGTTCTATCATCACTGAAGACCGACAAGTAGGAGAAAGTTTTCCATAGTTAGCGAAGGATTGTTACATTTTTGAGGCAAACATCCAAAGAGAGCCTTCAAAGTTGATAGCCCAATTGATCGAAAAGTGTGTCAATTGCATTGGGCAAGCGAAAGGGCAGGTGTCTGGCATCAAATGATGACAAGTGTTATTCCATTCTATTTCTGGGGAAAGAAGAATAAAGAAAGGAAGGTGCTTTGCTCGCATGAAGGAGGACAAAGACAAAGAAGTGAAACGCCTAAATTTCCCATTTTGTAACCAAAAACTTCTGGAACGATTGAAATTTGAATGTTTAGAAGTTTGTATAAATATGCATTTTGAAGTGAGAACAAGGGCTGGACCTTTCTTGGCCAATTGTAATAGAGTTTTTTTTTGTTTTGAAAATTAATACAAAGCAATCCGAATATTCCTGATTCCGTGAAGACTGAGTTATGAGTTTTGTTTTCTCTGTTATCTTATATTAAATTTCATTTCACATATATATTTATGATGAATTCTTAGCTGCAATATAGTAAAAATTCTATTGTGGTGACAAACTTCTTAGTCGTCTAATCGCTTGCAGTTTTTCCTCTGTACCGGCTATCAGCAGGTACAAGACCTGTGAACTTTTTAGATCTCTATATTTTATGCTTCGTCAGATTTCTTCTTTCCTTTTTCTTCTTCTGTTTACAGGGTGAGATTCTCCCTTGATGGGAGCCTCACATTGTTGACAACTTAATGTTTTCTCAGATTTCATACATGATTTTTTTAAAAGTTAACTTAGTTATGGGAGAAGGCCTTTGGTTTGTGTTCTACCTTTAACATCGGATTTGAAAATTCTCTTTTATACGGTCAAAAAATTGAAGTAGCATTTTAAACCTTGAACTTTATTTTCAATTTCTAATCCTCCATGACTGTGCCCATTGCAAGACAACCCAACATTGAACCCAACCTATCATATCAAACCAGCATCGCTTTGAACCTTTTTGACACCATACTTAAAACTGCCATCACCTGGGTAGAACTTGAACATTCGTGGGCCAAAATTGAATGGGATATAAGCATCTAGGAAAGTTTGGAAGCGAGACAGAGACAACTTAGAAATCAACCTTAGCTTCCTTTCTCGAAGGTTGATTCTTCCCCTTTTTATCTTTTACTCACTTTCGGATGCCTAGACCCTATACTTTCTAGCCTTAAGTATAGACTCTAGAACAATAGGTTGATGAAGTGATCATGCTGATCCCATCTTTGACCGATACCACTCTCATTTTGGCGGGTGATGCATCTCTTGAACATGTTGTCTCACATACTATTCAACCAGTGTTTGAGGAAGTGGTCGTTCCAATGCAATCTTTAGGCGATCCCACTCTTCTCTTGGAGAGTGATCAGACTTCCAAAGTGGTCAAGCTAATGCAATATTCAATCAAGCCCACTCTTCTTTTGGGGAGTGATGCATCTTTAATCTATGTCTTTAGCATTTATATTTCAATACCTTCTGAGCAAGGGGGAATTCTACTCTCCTCGATTACACTCCCTCCAAGTCCTAGGATGGTTTCCTTTGATTGGAATGATCTTGTAGAGCCTCTCCTTCCTTCTTATGCACCTTTCCAGATAACATTTATGATTAAATATATGTTGAAGACATTCATCGATGTATTGTGTATGAAGGATCCTCCACAAGTATTTTATCCTCCTCGTCTTGGCAAGCTTTGGGCTCTCCCAAGATTGTGTCAACTGCCAGTGAGTTGCTGGAATTCAACATAAGTCCTAGTGAATGTTTGGGGATTCTTCCTCAGTTTCTTATCACTTTAGGTGGGAAGACTATTGGAGTCGATTTGTTAGTGGTGCCAGGCCCTTTATACTTTAATATTATTCTTAGGTGTGATTATGTTTGTTCTATGAAGGTTGTGGTGTCTACACTCTTTCGTGTGATGCATTTCCCTCACAACGAAAGCATTGTCACTATTGATAATCTTTCATTTTATAGTCACCATCTGATCCAGATTATTTTGAGGAACGATATGAAAGAAAAAATATAACAAAGATATACCAAAGAAATACATAGAGATATGGCAAGGAAAACAGTAATATAGTAAAGCTCATATTCTATTATTGACTGTCTGAAATATAAAATACTGGAAAATGAAAAAACACAAGATAGCTAGAATGGTGGTAGCTTATCTCATAGAAGAGATGTGTTGGATATGGTCATTCGCAAGAAGATAATTAAAATGAGGCTCAAAATTCCATTTTAACATAAATAATAAATGAGAAAACCCTAAACATCAAAAACCCTAATGCTAGGAGATGAAGCGTCAAAATTCATGTGGGGTCGATGGGCAAGTTGGTACATCAACTTCCTGGGGTCGTAACTTTTGCATATGATCTCCATTTTAGGCACACGTTAGCTCATTGGAAAGAATAATCATAGGAATACACATGTTTCCATCACACTTTGCTTTATGCCTACAGTGTGACTGTACCACACCCAAAAAATGTTATTTAGGGCCTGAAAATGGCCCTGAAAGTTTAGGACCCAAAAAATTGTAGAAAAACTCTCAAAATGGAAATTGATATTTGATCCAATGGAATAGGTTGGTGGCCACAGAGATATACCTAGATCATTCCTCCCCCCTTTGGAATAAATGGGATCCATTGCATCAATTTACTGCATCAAATGAGGAAACTTCTATTGAATCTGACCCTTGGTGAGCCACTTGCCTTGATGAAGAAACTACCCTGCTTTAATGACTCGATGGAGGTTGACATTCTGTTGGCAGGTGTAAGTTGTCTTGGTATCCATGATGCGATCAAATGTCATCTATTTTATGTAGGAAGGATTGATTTCTGTAGAGGCCAACTGTTTGGCTGCATTCCAAGTGTCGAGGAGAGGTGGAAAATATGGTCGAAGCAGCTCCACATTAAATACCAGGTGCAGGAAAAGGAAAGGGGGAATACTTAATTCAAAATAATTCTCACCCACAAACTTGGTGATGGTGTAAGGCCCGTATCAGAGTGGGTGCAAATTCTGGTGGGGTCCTGTGAGGTTCTCTTTGTGAAAATGCAACCAAACCTGATCTCCCACCTAAAATTTGTGTGATATCTGATGCTAATATTGGCACTTCTTGTACTTGGCATTGGATTTCTACAAAATATCATGAACTTGTTGTTGGATGTGATGGATGTTCTCAAAAAATTTCGCTTCCCAATCAACCTCGGTCTGGGCATGGGAGGAATCTTCCTGTGGAGCCACTTCTTAGAAGGCGTGGATTTTTATACCACTGGTTCACTATAGTCAATGCGTGAGACTTTTATGGACATGAACAATCCTGCAAGGGACGAACCTGTGCATATGAAATTCATTGACAAATTTCTTGAGGATACCAACCAAGGAATCGTTTCCCAAGGGGATTCTTTGGAAATGTTGGTGCCCCCTTGATGGCCAATTTGAACATTCCCAGGTTGAATGTAGGAGTACTGGTTTGTTTGTGGACCACTCTAAATGTCCCAAATTATCTTGATGCTTCTGAGATAAGAACATTTTGTCAAGGGCATCGTACATATGTTTATCCTTTATCATTGACATCCGTGAAGTCTACTTCTCCTCCTTCTCCCTCTTTTGGTGAAAGTCTTGCTACTAGTAACCAGAAGTCTAAAAGGAACAAGAAGAGGACGAGTAAGAAGAAGAAGTCACCAACCTCTACAAGTCATGTTGAAGTTATGTCAACAACCTCTAGAAGTCATGTTGGATTTATGTCAAAAACCTATACAAGTCATTTTTAAGACAAGCAACCAACCCCTTCAAGTGATGTTGGGGGCACGAGTCCAGTCATTTCTATTCATTTTGGACAAACGTTACCAACCTTTGCAAGTCATGTTGGAGATCAACACCTAGCCTCTGTAATTCATGTTGGGGGCAACCCACCGACTGCTGCAAGTTAGGCTGGGGGCATTGATACCGTTGAGAAACCTAGACGTATAGGATGTAAGCCCGAGTTTCCTTGTAAGCTTTGTGAAGGAGATCACCTTACTCATTTGTGCCCTACTATTTTCGTGGTATGAAAAGTGTGGTCCTTGTTTGAAGGCCCTTATAGTTCTGAGTCGCCTTTGGTTTCCCAACAATATAATCAATCATTGGTTGATGAAGTGATCATGCCGATCACATCTTCAACCGATACTACTCTCATTTTTGGGGGCGATGCATCTCTTCACCATGTTGTCTCACATACTATTCAACCAATGTTCGAGGAAGTGGTCGTGCCAATGAAATGTTCAGCCGATCCCACTCTTCTCTTGGAGAGTGATAAGTCTTCCAAATTGGTCGAGCCAATGCAATATATAGTCAATAGCACTCTTCTTTCGGGGAGTGATGCGTCTTTTGAATTTTATTTAACATTTATAGTTTAGTACATTCTGAACAAGGGGGCATTCTACTCTCCTTGAGTACACTCCCTCCAAGTCTTAGGATGGTTTCCTTTGATTGGAATGATATTGTAGAGCCTCACCTTCCTTCTTACGCACCTTTCTATATAAAATTTATGATTAAATCTATGTTGAAAGGAGTTCGTCAATGTATTGTAGATGAAGGATCCTCTACAAGTATTTTATCCTCCTTAGCTTGGAAAGCTTTGGGTTCTTCTAAGATCGTGTCAGCTTCTATTGACTTTCTGGCTTTCGACATAAGACCTCGTGAATGTTTGGGGATTCTTCCTTAGTTTCCTATCAATTTAGGTAGGAAGACTTCCCTAGTTGATTTGTTAGTGGTTCCAGGCCCTTTAGAATTTAATAAGCTTCTTTGATAGGATTATTTTTATGCTATGAGCTCTGTGGTGTCTATGCTCTTTCGTGTGATGCATTTCCCTCACAACGGAAGCATTGTCACTTTTGATCAACTTTGCTTTCATAATCACCATCTGATCTAGATTATTTTGAGGAATGATATGAAGGAAAATATATAACAAAGATATAACAAAGAAATATATAGAGATATGGAAAGGAACACTGTAATACAGTAAAGCTCAGATTCTATTAATGACTATGTGAAATACAAAAGACTGTAAAATGAAAAAACACAAGCTAGATAGAATGGTGATAGCTTATCTCTGAGAAGAAATGTGTCCACTACGCTCATTCGCAAAATGATGATTACAATGAGGCTGCAAATGCCTTTTTAATATAAATAATAAATGATAAAACCCTAAACATAAAAAATCCTAACCCTAGGAGATGAAGCGCCAAAAGTCATGTGGGCTCGATGGGTAAGTCGATACATCAATTTCTCAGGGTTGTAACTTTTTCATACGATCTCCATTTTAGGCACACGATAGATTGTTGGAAAGAAATATCAGAGGAATACACATGTTTCCATCACACTTTGGTTTAAGCCTATAAGGTGACTGTGCCACGCCCAAAAAACGTTGTTTAGGGCCTCAAAATGGCCCCATAAGTTTAGGACTCGAAAAACTATAGAACAAATGTCAAAATGGAAATTGGTCTTTGAGCTAGTGGAATAGGTGGGTGGCCACCTATATCTACCTGGATCATTCCTCCCTTTTTAGGAAGAAATGGTCTCCATTGTGTCAACTTCCTGCATCAAACGAGGAAACTTCTATTGAATCCTACCCTTGGTGACCCACTTGCCCTGATGAATAAACTGGCATGATTTAATGATCCGATGGAGGTTGATAGTCTGTTGGTGGGTGTATTTTGTCTTGGTGCCTATGATGTGATCAAATTCCACCTGTTTGATGCAGGAAGGATTGAGTTCTGTAGAGGTCAACTGTTCGGCCGCATTCTAAGTGTCCATGAGAGGTGGATAATATGGTCGAAGCACTTCCACTTTAAATACCGGGTGCAGGCCAAGGAAAGGGGAAATAATTAATTCAAAATAATTCTCACCCACAACGTTGGTGATGGTGTAAGCCCTATATCAGAGTGGGTGTAACTTCTGGTGGGGTCCTGTGAGGTGCTCTTTGTGCAAATGAAACCAAATCTTATCTCCCACTTGAAATTTGTGTGGTATCTAATGCTGATTGTGGCACTACTTGTACTTGGCATTGGATTTCTGCACAATATCATTAACTTGTTGTTGGATGTGATGGATGTTCTCAAAAAATTTAACTGCCTGATCAACCTCGGTCTATGCATGGAACGACTCTTCCTGTGGAGCCACATCTTAGAAGGCATGAGTTTTTATACCACTGGTTCACCAGAGTCAGTGCGTGAGACTTTTATGGACATGAACAATCATGCAAGGGTTGAACCTATGCATAATAAATTCATGGAAAAAGTTGTTGAGGATACCAACCAAGGAACCCCTACCCAAGGGGATTCCTGTGATTTTCCTTTGTTTGGAAACGTTGGTGCTCCCTTGATGGTCACTTTGAACATTCCCGGGTTGAATGTAGGACTACCGGTTTGGCTGTGGACCACTCTGAATGTCCCAAATTCTCTTGATGCTTCTCAGATAAGCACCTTATGTCAAGGGAATCGTACATATGTTGATCCTTTATCATTTTCATCCACGAAGTCTACTTCTCCTCCTTCTCCCTCTTTTGGTGAAAGTCTTTCTACTAGTAACTAGACGTCTAAAAGGAATAGGAAGAGGAAGAGTAACAAGAAGAAGTCATCAACCTTTGCAAGTCATGTTGGACTTATGTCAACAACCTTTGCAAGTCATGTTGGAGCTATGTCAACAACCTATGCAAGTCATGTTTAAGACAAGAAACCAACCACTGTAAGTCATTTTGTGGGCATGAGTCTAGTCATTTCTATTCATACTGGACAAACATTACCAACCTTTGCAAGACATGTTAGATATCAACACCTAGCCACTGCAAGGCATGCTGGGGACAACCCACCAACCACTGCAAGTTAGGTTGGGGGCATTGATACTGTTGAGAAACCTAGACATATAGGATGTAAGCCTGAGTTTCCTTGTAATCTTTTTGAAGGATATCACCTTACTCATTTGTGCCTTACTATTGTTGTGGTATGAAAATTGTGGTCCTTATTTGAAGGACCTTCCACTTTTGAGTCACCTTTGGTTTCCCAACAATATAATCAATCGTTGGTTGATGAATTGATCATGGAGATCCCATATTTGACCGATACCACTCTAATTTTGGGGGCTGATGCATCTCTTGGCCATTTTTTCTCACATACTATTCAACCAGTGGTTGAGGAATTGGTCATGCCGATGCAATGTTTAGCCGATACCACTCTTCTCTTGGAGAGTGACTAGTCTTCCAAAGTGGTCGAGCCGTTGCAATATTCAGTCAATTCCACTCTTCTTTCGGGGAGTGATGCATATTTTGAATATGTATTTAACATTTATAGTTCAATACCTTCTAAACAAGGGAGCATTCTACTCTCCTTGAGTACACTCCCTCCAAGTCCTAGGATGGTTTCCTTTGATTGGAATGATCTTGTAGAGCCCCACGTTCTTTCTTCCGCACCTTTCCAGATAACATTTATGATTAAATCTATGTTGAAAGGCGTTTTTCGATGTATTGTAGATGAAGGATCCTCTGCAAGTATTTTATCCTCCTCGACTTGGAAATCTTTGGGTTCTCCCAAGATTGTGTCAACTGTGAGTGAGTTGTTGGATTTCAACAGAAGACCTAGTGAATGTTTGGGAATTATTCCTCAGTTTCCTATCACTTTAGGTGGGAAGAATGTCCCAGTCGATTTGATATTTGTGATAGGACCTTTAAACTTTAATATGATTCTTAGGTGTGATTATGTTTATACTATGAAGGTTGTGGTGTCTATGCTCTTTTATGTGATGCAATTCCCTCACAACAGAAGCATTGCCACTATTGATCAACTTTCATTTCATAATCACCATATGATCCATATTATTTTGAGGAATGATAAGAAGGAAAAAATACAACAGAGATATAACAAATAAATACATAGAGATATGGCAAGGAACACAGTAATACAATAATGCTCAGATTATATTAATGATTGTCTAAAATAAAAAAAGACTGTAAAATGAAAAAAATGGTGGTAGATTATCTCTGAGAAGAGATGTGTTAGCTACGCTCATTCGCAAAAACATGATTAAAATGAGGTTGCAAAGGAATTTTTAATAAAAATAATAAATGAGAAAACCCTAACAATAAAAAAAACTAACCCTAGGAAATGAAGCGCCAAAAGTCATGTGGACCTGATGGGTAAGTTGGTACATCAACTTCCCGAGGTCATAACTTTTTCATACGATCTCCGTTTTAGGTGCACAATATCTCATTCAAAAGAAGTATTAGAGGAATACACATGTTTCCATCACACTTTGGTTTATGCCTACAATGTGACTATGCCACGCCCAAAAAACACTGTTTAGGACCTCAAAATGGCCCCAGAAGTTTAGGATCCGAAAAACTGTAAAAAAACTATCAAAATGGAAGCTGGTATTTGAGCCAGTGGAATAGGTGGGTGGCCACTGATACCTACCTGGATCATTCCTACCCCCTTTGGAAGACATGGTCTCCATTGTGTAAGGTTCCTACATCAAATGAGGAAAATTCTACTGAATCTAACCCTTGGTGAGCCACTTGCCCCGATGAAGAAACTGTCCTGTTTTAACGACTCGATGGAGGTTGATAGTCTGTTAGTGGATGTATTTTGTCTTAGTGTCCATGATGTGATAAAATAATGAATGTTATATGCAGGAAGCATTAATTTCTATAGAGACCAATTGTTCGGCCACATACAAAGTGTTAAAGAGAGGTGGAAAATATGGTCGAAGAAGTTCCACATTAAATACCAGGTGCAGGCCAAGGAAAGGGGGAATACTTAATTCAAAATCATTCTCACCCAAAAACTTGGTGATGGTGTAAGGCTCATATCAGAGTCGGTGCAACTTCTGGTGGGGTCCTATGAGGTACTCTTTGTGCAAATGCAACGAAACCTTATCTCCCATCTAAAATTTATGTGGTATCTGATGCTCATCGTGACACTTCTTGTACTTGGCATTGGATTTATACACAATATCATGAACTTGTTATTGGATGTGCTAAAACAATTTCACTACTTGATCAACCCCGGTCTGGTCATGGAAGGAATCTTCCTGTGGAGCGACCATTTAGAAGGCATGGGTTTTTGTACCACTAGTTTACTAGAGTCAGTTCGTGAGACTTTTATGGACTTGACCAATCCCGCAAGGGACACACCTATGCATAAGAAATTCATGGCCAAATTTCTTGAGGATACCAACCAAGGAAACCCTACCCAAGGGGATTCTTGTGCTTTTCATTTATTTGGAAATGTTGGTTCCCCCTTGATGGCCACTTTGAACATTCTTGGGTTGAATGTAGGACTACCAATTTGGCTGTGGACCACTCTAAATATCCCAAATTCTCTTGATGCTTCTCAAATAAACACCTTACGTCAGGGGCATCTTACAGATGTTAATCCTTTATTGTTTGCATTTGTGAAGTCTACTTATCCTCCTTCTCCCTCTTTTGGTGAAAGTCTTTCTACTAGTAACCAGGAGTCTAAAAGGAAAAGGAAGAGGAAGAGTAAGAAGAAGAAGTCACCAACCTTTTCAATTCTTGTTGGAGTTATGTCAACAACCTCTACAAGTCATGTTGGAGTTATGTCAACAACCTCTGCAAGTCATGTTTAATACAAGCAACCAATCACTGCAAGTGATGTTGGGGGAATGATTCCAGTCACTGCTATTCATATTGGACAAACATTACCAACCTTTGCAAATCATGTTGGAGATCAACACCTAGCCTCTGCAATTCATGCTGGGGGAAACCCACCGACCACTACAAGTCAGGTTGGGGGCATTGATATTGTTGAGAAACCTAGACGTATAGGATGTAATCCCAAGTTCCCTTGTAATATTTGTGAAGGATATCACCTTACTCATTTGTGCCCTGCTATTGTCATGGTACGAAAAGTGTGGTCCTTGTTTGAAGTCCCTTCTACTTCTGAGTCACCTTTGGTTTCCCAACAATATAATCAATCGTTGGTTGATGAATTGATCATGTCGATCCCATATTCAACCGATACCACTCTCATTTTTGGGGCTGATACATCTCTTGACCATTTTGTCTCACATAATATTCAACCAGTGGTTGAGGAAGTGGTCGTGCCAATGCAATCTTCAGCCGATCCCATTCTTCTCTTAGAGAGTGAATAGTCTTCCAAACTGGTCGAGCCTACACAATATTTAGTCAATCCCACTCTTCTTTCAGGGAGTGATGTGTATTTCGACTATGTCTTTAGAATTTATAGTTCAATACCTTATAAATAAGGGGGCATTATACTCTCCCTGAGTACACTCCCTCTAATTCCTAGGATGGTTTTCTTTGATTGGAATGATCTTGTAGAACCTCGCCTTCCTTCTTTTGCACCTTTCCAGATAAAATTTATGATTAAATCTATGTTGAAAGGCATTCGTTGATTTATTTTAGATGAAGGATCCTATGCAATTATTTTATTCTCCTTGTCTTGAAAAGCTTTGATTTTTCCCAAGATTGTGTCAGCTACCAGTGACTTGCTGGCTTTTGACATAAGACCTAGTGAATGCTTAGGGATTCTTCCTCAATTGCCTATTAATTTAGGTGGGAAGACTATCCTAGTCGATTTTTTAGTGGTGCTAGGCCCTTTAGACTTTAATATGATTCTTATGCATGATTATGTTTATTCTATGAAGGATTTGGTGTCTATGCTCTTTCATGTGATTCATTTCCCTCACAACGGAAGCAGTCATTATTGATCAACCTTCATTTCATAATCACCATATGATCCAGATTATTTTGAAGAGTGATATTAAGGAAAACATATAACAAAGATATACCAAATAAATACTTAGATATATGGCAAGGAACACAGTAATACAATAATGCTCATATTCTATTAATGACTGTCTGAAATACAAAAGATTGTAAAATGAAAAAAAGACAAGCTAGCTAAAATAGTGGTAGCTTATCTTAGAGAAGAGATGTGTAGGACACACTAATTCGCAAGAAGATGATTACAATGAGGATCCAAAGGCATTTTCAACATAAAGAATAAATTATAAAACCATAAACATAAAAAAACCTAACCCTAGGAGATGAAGCGCCAAAAGTCATGTGGGCCCGATTGGTAAGTTGGTACATCAATTTTCCGTGGTCGTAAATTTTGCATATGATATTTTTTTTAGGTGCACGATAGCTCGTTTCCAATCAATATTAGAGGAATACAATTGTTTCCATCACACTTTTGTTTATGCCTACAATGTGATTGTGCCACACCCAAAAAACGTTGTTTAGGGCCTCAAAATGCCCCCGAAAGTTTAGGACCAAAAAAAATGTCAAAATGGAAACTGGTCTTTGAGCCAATGGAATAGGTGGGTGATCAATGATATCTACATGGATCAATATACCCCCCTTAGGAAGCAATGGTCTCCATTGCATCAATTTCCTGCATTAAATGAGGAAAATTCTATTGATTGTGACCCTGGGTGAGCCACTTTCCCTGATGAAGAAACTGCCTTGCATTAACGACCCGATGGAGGTTGATAGTCTGTTGGAGGGTGTATTTTGTATTGGTGTCCATGATGTGATAAATTGTCTCCTATTTGATGCAGGAAGGATTGATTTCTATAGAAGCCAATTTTTCAGCCACATCCGAAGTGTCCAAGAGAGGTGTAAAAATGGTCGAAGCAGTTCCACATTAAATACCAGGTGAAGGACAAAGAAAAGGGGAATATTTAATTCAAAACCATTCTCACCCACAACCTTGGTGATGGTGTAAGTCCTGTATCAGAGTGGCTGCAACTTCTGGTGGGGTCCTGTGAGGTTCACTTTGTGCAAATGCAACCAAACCTTATCTCCCACCTAAAATTTGTGTGATGTATGATGCTGATCGTGGAACTGCTTGTACTTGGCATTGGATTTATGTATAATATCATGAACTTGTTGTTGGATGTGTTGGATTTGCTCAACAAATTTCGCTGCCCAATCAACCTCGGTCTGGGCATGGAAGAACTCTTCCTGTGGAGCTACCTCTTAGAAGGGATGGGTTTTTATACCACTGGTTCATTAGAGTCACTGAATGAGACTTTTATGGACATGAACAATCCCTCAAGGGACGAACCTGTGCATAAGAAATTCATTGCCAATGTTCTTGAGGATAACAACCAAGGTACCCCTATCCAAGGCTATTCTTGTGCTTTTCCTTTCTTTCGAAATGTTGGTGCCCTATTTATGGCCACTTTGAAAATTCATGGGTTGAATGTAGGACTACAGGTTTGGTTGTGGACCACTCTAAATGTCCCAAATTCTCTTGATGCTTCTCATATAATCACCTTACGTCAGGGGAATTGTACGGATGTTGATCCTTTATTGTCTGCATCCGCGAAGTCTACTTCTCCTTCTCCCTCTTTTGGTGAAAGTATTACTACTAGTAATGAGAATTCTAAAAGGAATAGGAAGAGGAAGAGTAAGAAGAAGAAGTCACCAAACTATGCAAGTCATGTTGGAGTTATGTCAACAACCTTTGCAAGTCATGTTTAAGACAAGAAACCAACCTCTGCAATTCATGTTGTGGGCAGGAGTCCAATCACTTCTATTCATACTGAAAAATGTTACCAACCTTTGCAAGTCATGTTGGATATGAACACCTAGCCACTGCAAGACATGCTGGGGGAAACCCACTGACCGCTGCAAGTCAGGGTGGGGGCGTTGATACCATTTAGAAACCTAGACTTATATGATGCAAGCCTGCTTTTCCTTGTAAGATTTGTGAAGGAGATCATCTTACTCATTTGTGCCCTACTATTGTCATGGTACGAAAAGTGTGGTCTTTTTTGAAGGCCCTTCTACTTCTGAGTCACCTTTGGTTTCCCAATAGTATAATCAATCATTGGTTGATGAAGTGATCATGCCGATCCCATATTCGATCGATACCACTCTCATTTTTTGGGGTGATGCATCTATTGACCATGTTGTCTCACATACTATTCAACCATTGGTTGAGGAAGTGGTTGTGCCAATGCAATCTTCAACCGATCCCACTATTCTCTTGGAGAGTGACCAATCTTCCAAAGTTGTTGAGATGACGCAATATTCAATCAATCCCACTCTTCTTTCATGGAGTGATGCATCTTTCGAATATGTCTCTAGAATTTATAGTTTAGTACCTTTTAAACAAGGGGGCATTATACACTCCTCGAGTACACTCCCTCCAATTCCTAGGATGGTTTCATTTGATTGGGATGATCTTGTAGGGCCCCGACTTCCTTCTTTTGCACCTTTCCAGATAATAGTTATGATTAAATCTATGTTGAAAGGTGTTCGTCGATGTATTGTAGATGAAGGATCCTCTGTAAGTATTTTATCCTCCAAGGCTTGGCAAGCTTGGGTTCTCCCAATATTGTGTCAGCTGCCAGTGACTTTATAGCTTTCGACATAAGACCTAGTGAATGTTTGGGGATTCTTCCTCAATTGCCTATCTCTTTAGGTGGGAATACCGTCCTAGTCGATTTGTTAGAGGTGCCAGGACCTTTATACTTGAATATGATTCTTAGGCATGATTATGTTTATTCTATGAAGGCTGTAGTGTGTACGCTCTTTCGTGTGATGAATTTCCCTCACAATGGAAGCGTTGTCACTATTGATCAACTTTCATTTCATAATCACCATTTGATCTAGATTATTTTGAGGAACTATATGAAGGAAAAAATATAATAGAGATATAACAAATAAATATGTAGATATATGGCAAGGAAAAAAATAATACAGTAATGCTCAGATTCTATTAATGACTGTCTAAAATACAAAATACTGTAAAATGAAAAAACACAAGCTAGCTAGAATGGTGGTAGCTTATCTCTGAGAAGAGATGTGTCGGCTACACTCATTTGAAAGAAGTTGATTACAATGAGGATTTGAAGGCCTTTTTAACATAAAGAATAAATGAGAAAACCATAAACATAAAAAAGCCTAACCCTAGGAGATGAAGTGCCACAAGTCATGTGGGCCCGATGGGTAAGTTGGTACATCAAATTCTCGGGGTCATAATGTTTGCATACAATATCCATTTTAGGCACATGATAGCTCGTTGGAAAGAAATATCAGAGGAATACACATGTTTCCATCATACTTTGGTTCATGCCTACAGTGTGACTGTGCCACGTGCAAAAAACGTTGTTTTGGGCCTCAAAATGGCCACGAAAGTTTATGAACCGAAAAAATGTAGAAAAACCGTCAAAATGGAAACTGGTATTTGAGCCAGTGGAATAGTTGGGTGGCCACTAATATCTACCTTGATCATTCCTTGACTCTTAGTAAGCAATGGTCTCCATTTCATCAAGTTCCTGCATCAAATGAGGAAACTTCTACTAAATCTGACCCTTGGTGAGCCACTTTTCTTGATGAAGAAGATGCCCTACTTTAACGACCCAATGGAGGTGGATAGTATGTTTGTGGGTTTATTTTTTCTTGGTGTCCATGATTTAATAAAATGTTTCCTTTTCTATGTAGGAAGGATTGATTTTTTTAGAGGCCAACTGTTCGGCTACATCCGAAGTGTCCAAGAGTGGTGGAAAATATTGTCGAAGTAGTTCCACATTAAATACTGGGCGCAGGCCAAGGAAAGGGAGAATACTTCATTAAAAATCATTCTCACCCACAACCTTGGTGATGGTGTAAGGCCCATATCAGAGTGGGTTCAACTTCTAGTGCAGTCCTGTGAGGTGCTCTATGTGAAAATGAAACTTGAAACTTATGTCGTATCAGATTCTGATCATGGCACTACTTCTACTTGGCATTCGATTTTGGTCAGTCAGACAGGTGTGCATATCATGCACGCTTGTCTAGGCCACCCTCATGCCCACATGAACGACTACCTCAAATACAACTGCACATTATGCATGGGAAAATGGGTTATACCTGCTCACATACGTGAGAGTATTCCCCCTTTTCCCGCACACTCATGGGCACCTACCCTTAAAACCCTTGTACGACCCTCCGTACAAACCCTACCTACAAACTATGAATTTCATAAGGTGAAGGATGATAGGACCACTAACCTATCTCTCACCACTCCCAGATCGGTAGCCTCACGCTCCCGCAATCTCAAAAACTCCCCATAGCTATCTTGTCTGCTCAACAATAGTGACAGGTACAAATGAGGTGGCATTGTGGGCCCACCATACATATGTAGCCCGTTTTTCCTAACTTCCACACTTAGTTATAGGAGCCCAATGCCTCCGTTTTCCGATCCATTCTCAGCCACAAGATCCTGATCCCTCCATCTACACATTCACATTCCTCGGGTTATCATCTGCACTAGGCCCTAGAGGATCATTTTTCTCACACCACGTTCAGGTACGAATGCTCACTTTCAGTTTTATCAAATAGTTGCTATATGTTCTTTATCATCAGATATTTTTCACGTCAGGTATTTGGTTTTCATGTGTGTAGGTACTTGTTCAAGAAAATCTTACAACCTCTTCAGGTATATGTTTGACACTGGCATGTAGTTACTCCCTCCATTAATAATTGCATATCCTAGTCAAACCCTCTGACATTTACCTTTAGGATCCCTACATTCAGCTCTGTATTACCTTCACCTCTACCACATTTTGGTACTTTCATCCGATATCACTCTCCCCCACATGATTTTTCCCATCCATAGTTCCCCTTTGTAACTCAACACTCATGATGATTTTACCCCATAGGGATGGGAGTCCTGATAGTATTATGCACTTCTGATAATGAACTCCATACTTCTTCTCATCATATTTCTAACCTTCCCAATGGACTCCCAGGTCATGTCATCTTAGTTCTATTGAATACATCTCTACAGTTTCATTAACTCTCCACCTCATCCACCATCCGTTTTCCCATTTGTAGATTGTCCTCCATCCATTTACCTCATACAGAAACCCATCCATGCCCCCCCCTACCCTCCACCAATTGTCTTTCAAAAACTTGCGCCCTCAAATATGCCAAGCCATCTTTCACTGGGGCACTCGTTTCTATATCTGTATACTCAACCCAAATTATTCTTTATTTCTTTGGTAATTGTATAAAGCCTTTTTTTCCAACATATACATAGATTTTTCGTCATCATCCTTGATGGCCTTCTTTTCCCTGGAAAAGAAACCCATGTCACCCTTGGTTGGGGAATCCACCATTTTTTTCCATTGACATCATTAAAAAACCCTGAGTATCCCAAGTCCATGTACCCATGATCTCTGATTTTTTCCACTTTGTTAGCCTTTGGCATAATTTAACCCCATATCTAGTTGTCCCCCTGACACTAGATCTAATTTTACGGTTGCTGCCAGCCATATTTCAAAATTCCCCAACCAAGGGAAGTATTGAGTCCCACAACATCTTGACTTCATTCATGTTACTTGTTAGTACCTGATATCATCTATTACTTAGTGGATTTCAAGAGGCCCTTAGCTTCTTGGTGTCGCGTCTCCCTTTCTGTCGACATCAACACAGTTTCCAGAAGGTCGGCGATATCTTGACTCTTATTACCTTTTCAATGAGGAGTCTCAGATCGCACAGAGAGAATCATCATTGCTTTATGATTCCATTGACCCCCATAACATTTGACTTCAACAAATTCCCATGTTACGGTGGGTCTTACTATGTGACTATTTGCAGTTGTTTCATACCAGCCGAAGACCTCTGAATTTGTTAGGCCATCAATGCCTATGAGTCATCGACAATTCTTACAGTCATATTTGACTCACCTTAGAGCCCGTTCACCATTAAGAACTGTTATCTGCTGTTATCAACCACCCTCGAGGTCGCTGCAGTCATCTACATCAACATCTATCATCAGTTATAGTCCTACATTTTGGTTTCATGACACGAGCATGGGGCATGCCCGCCTCATTTGTACACGGATTTTATTTTTCCTAGAGAAAGGTATGGGTCCCATAGTTTTCCCTCTTCCTTCGACAGATTTCTCTTTCAGTTCCTCTCTTCAATCTTCCTTACAATGGCACTTAGTAAAAGAAACATTGATGTATTTCAGCTATACGTATGCTCCTAACCTGACACATTAGGGGGCATCTGTTAACATTGAAAAATCGTCTGCATCATTGCACATAATGGATGAATAAATACATCAATGCCAACAACAATTAGTCCACCTACAACACCAAAATCCATCAAAAGGAAAAAAAATATATACTTGGGTCAAAAAATCAAAGTGCGCAAATTCACCAAAGGAAACGCATGCACAGTGCGTAGGCTAGCACATTCCTTAGCACACACTATGCACAAGATGCACAACTGTCTACAAGAAAAGATGTACACTTATATGAATGATGCATTTATGGATCTTGTTGACCCATCAACCACTTCTAGTCCGACCCCCAACACGATTTGACACTCATATCTGAGCAAACTTTAGTTTGGAGGCTGGTCAAGGGCTAGGAAGTGACCTAAAAGGCCCCTTGTTCACACTATGAATCAATTATATCCTTCCATGAATGGATGCTATAAATATGTGCCATGGGTGTGCTAGGAAAATAAGAACTTCAAGGTATTGTTATGCTGCAAGAATTCTTCTTTGAGAATCCTCTTTTCTCTTTGAATCATTCAAGCACCATTGCAATAGGCCATTCCACTCAACTCTTGAGGGAATAGGCATTATATTTCTTCACCATTATCATTTCTTCCATTGTATGAAGAGAAGAGATCTCAATTAGGGAACTCAATATCCCTCCCAAGAATGAAGAGGGGACTCATAAGTACCCACCTTTCTCTACGGTGTTTAGCCTATAAATCTATTGATCCATTGTTAGTTATATGTTGGTCATTTGTTTTTTATTTTCATGGTTCTAGTTCTTTAAGCTTCTTTGCCATTTATTTTTTAGTTATTTTTAGTTATATTTCTTTATTTTCATGTGTATTTGGCTATCCTAATCAACTCACAAACTTTTGTCTTGTTTAGATGGCTTAACTAAGCATGCAAATGTTGTGTTTTTTCTCACCCAAGTGTTAAAACTAACACAACAACACAGATGCTATGAAAAACTCATTAAGAAAATAAGATAATAAGAAAAAGATGATATCATTGAAAACTTCTACACATAAACATAAATTAATACTCCCTACAAGAGTAAAAGATGACAAGAAAATACAATCATCAGAAGGAATTCCTCTGAATATCTATTTATTGGATATTGTTACTCTTGCAATAATTTTGGACATAAGGAAATACACTCCAAAGCTTATGGACAAAAAAATCATAGAAATGTCCAAAGATATAAGAACAATAAGTAAAATATAGAGAAGAGAAACTATAACTCATTTTCTCCTTTGCAATACTTCAATAGTGAATGCCAAAGATGCAACAACTATGGTCATAAAACCAATAAATGTAGATTGCCAAAATATGATAAAAAGACAAATATTTCCCATAATAAAAAAGAATGGAAGAAAAAGCAAACAGAGTGCAATGTAGCCTTATATGAAATAAATAAAGGGTGTCAGTGGTATATAGACAGTGTATGTTCCAAACACATGACTGAAGATCAAAGTAAATTTCTCAAGTTAAATAAGAAAGGAAAAGGAAAAGTAACTTTTGGAGATAATATGTCAGCCAAGATATTGGGAAAAGGCACTGTTAGTTTACGAAATAATAAAACAAAAGCATAAGATGTACTTTTGGTAGAAAATCTCAAACCAAAACTCCTAAGTGTAAGTTACACATGTGATCAGGATCACATACTTACTTTTGATTCTGAGAAATGTGAGATCAGAAAAAAGGACACTGGAAAGCTAGTGGCAGTTGCACCAAGAACATCTAGCAATGTGTACATCATTTATATAGATGAAGAATAAAAGTGTTGTTTAAGCCAAGTAGATGAAATATGGATATGGCATAGAAGGTTGGGACATTTAATCTTTGAAAACTTGATCAAATCCAAAGAGAAGACAATAGTTAGGGACCTGCCAAAAGTGATGAACCCTTCAGATTTTATTTGTAAACATTGTCAAATAGGAAATAAAACAAGAGTTAGGTTCAAAACAAAAGAACATTCCACAAAAAAACCATTAGAGATTATTCACAAAGATCTACGTGGACAAACTAGAACCAAAAGTACTTATGGTGAACAATATTTTATGTTGATTGTTGATGATTACAAAAGATTGACCTGGGTATTCTTTCTAAAATAAAAATGAGAAGCCTTTGAGAAATTTAAAATATACAAATCCCTTGTAGAAAATGAAACATATCTAAAAATTAAATGTATGAGATAAAAAAATGGAGGAGAATTCACCTCTAAAGAGTTCATTCAATTATGTGAAAATCATGGTATCGAAAGACAATTTTCATCTCCGAGGACTCCTCAAAAGAATGGAGTGGTAGAAAGGAAAAAAAAAACAATTCAAGAAGCTGCAAGAACCATGCTAAATGAAGCCAAGCTTCCAGACAGATTTTGGAGAGATGAAATCTACACAATATTCCACATACTTAATATACATCAATTGACACCCAACCATGACAAAACCCATTATGAACTATGGTTTAGAAGGCCAGGATCTGTAAAACACTTTAGAACTTTTGGAAGTAAATGTTACAAAAAGAATGATGAAGATAACCTAGGAAAGTTTGATCCAAGATCTGATAAAGGAATATTCTTAGGATATTCATCTAATAAAAAAGAATATAGATGTTATAATCTTAGACTACTGAAGATAGTGGAAAGTGCCAATGTAAAGATAGATGATCTAAAAAAGAGCATATCCCAAGGCATTGATAAAAAATCTGAACAAGAAGATGATGATGCAAAGTCTCAGTAGGAAGATGATGATGTGGAATCTCAGAAAGAAGATGATAATGATGAAACGAAGGAAAATGAACCACATACTGATGAAGAACACAATGAAGAAATTCCCTTGCCAAGAGCTCCATCAAAAAGAGTTCAAAAGAATCACCCTAAAAGCCATATTATTGGAGATAAAAGGGTAGTAGTGGAAACAAGAAGGAAACTCGCTTTTGAATCAGAAAAAGAAATGTTATCCCTAATAGAACCTAAGTTAATTAAAGAAGTTGTCAAAAGTAAATATTGGATAAAATCAATGAATGAAGAACTAGACCAAATAGAGAAGTATTAGACTTTGGAACTAGTTCCAAGACCCAAGGACAAGAATGTGATAGGAACCAAGTGGATGTTAAAAAAAAAACTAAATGAAAATGGAGAAATTATAAAAAACAAAGCCATATTAGTGTGAAAAGGATATTCCTAAGCAGAAGGTATTGATTTTGAAAAGACTTTTTCTCTAGTAGCAAGACTTGAGGCCATCAGGATGTTCTTGGCATTTTCATGTTTAAGAAATTTCAAAATCTATCAAATGGATGTCAATTCAACATTCCTTAATGGAACAATAGAAGAATAAGTCTATGTTGAGAAACCAGAAGGATTCATGTTATTAGAAAATCAGGACTATGTGTGCAAGTTGAAAAAGGTCCTTTATGGTCCTAAACAAGCCCTGAGAGCATGGTTCTTTAGGCTTGATCAGTACCTACAAAAACAAGGATATAAGAGAGGGACTACTGACAAGAACCTATACATCAAAATTGAGGATCAAAACATGATTTTTGTGGTGGTATATATAGATGACATCATATTTGGGACTAATCTCACTACACTAAGCATACAATTTGTAATGAAAATGCAAGAAGAGTTTGAAATATCTATGTTGGGAGAAATGTCTATGTTGGGAGAAATGTCATTTTTTTAGGTTTACAAGTAAATCAAACAAAAAATGGAATATTTGTTTCCCAAATCAAATATATCAAGGAAATGATGAAGAAATTTCAAATGGAAGACATTAAACCTATGAGTACTCCCACTGTCATTGGATGTAAACTAAGCCTAGAAGATGACTCACCAAAAGTGGACCAAACGATGTATAGATCAATGGTTGGAAGTTTTCTCTATTCAACAATAACAATACCTAACATCATGCAAGTTGTAGGACTGGTGGGGAGATTTCAATATGCACCTAAAGAAACTTGTTGGCCCTCGACCAAGTTTTGGGGAAACTTTGGTCAGTTTTGGCCCACTCTTGGACTTCGACATATTGGTCGAAGAAGGAGCACTCAAGTGGAGCTGAGGCCACAGATCTCACCCATTTTTGAGGGTTGTGTGGACCCAGTAAAGGTTCCTCTAGGGTTTTGTAATGGGTTTTTGGGTTGTCGACCCATGGGTTCTCCCCATGTTTAGGCCTTATTGTAAGGGTTTGTAAACTATAAATAAGAATAATGTGTTGTAGAAGAGAGAAGAAGTTGTGTATGAAACAATAGATATGTGTGCATCAAGGATTTGTGCTCGACTTTGATCTTTGTAGAAGAAGCCAAGTGATGTGATAGAGAGTTGGCTCTGTGCATTGACCTAGTTTTGGAAGGAGGATCTAGTGCTTAGTGCACAGATCTCCTGTCTGGTGCGAAGATCGACTCTTTGGCTTAGTGCACAGGAGTGAATGAATGTAAGATTCTGGAGAATAATAAAGAGGCAAAGAGGTTGGTGGATGTATCCCCACACTGGGGTGAACCACCTATATCTAGTGTTTCTGGTTTGCTTTGTGTTGTGTTATTTATGTTATGAATCTGCTTAGTGCTTTGATTATGATGTATAATAGATAGATATTTTGTTTCTTAAGTTCTTTACTTATGTTAAGGGTAAATGAATGTTATATCTCACTTATAGTGCTAAGTTCTAAGTACTCAGGGTATATAGTCAGTCGTTGTTATTGCACCACTCTATCTTTGATTATGCCCTACGATGGTAAGAAACTAATGCATGTCACATCCTAAGCATTAACATAACATTCTGCGAAGTGTTATTATCACATATCTGTGTCCCAGCTTGGTTATAGACACCTATGTCCTTTAACCCCCCTGCTTCTACCTCGGGTGAGACTTCTAATGCTTCATAGGTGTTGCCGAAAGGGACAGTAGTCGAGGTTTTTTTGGTGCACTGTTAAGTGTTGAAACCTGGGTCTGCTCCTGTGCCAAAAAATAGTTTTGTTGTCGGGACCTGAAACTGTGATTGCTGGGAACTGAAGCAAAGAAAAAGAGAATCTTTGTGTGTAGATCTATTATTGAAGTGCGTAGTACCCTACTTGACTTGTGAATCTTTTTTCCAAGAAAGAAAGTTGATCTGAAGAAAAAAGGTAAGATCCTAAAGAAGCATCTTTGTGCTTTGGTAAGAGAAATATAAGTAAAAAAAATTGTTTCGAAAGCATGAATTTAAGTATGTTTGATAGATTCTGTCCTAGTCTGAAGGCTAGGGCGCAGTTGAAATAAAGAGTTGATTTGAGTAAATTTAATGGAAATGAAGAAAGATATGCTATTCCTATGCATAGAAAGAGTTTTTGGACTAATAAGTGGATGCAGGAACCTAGAAAGAATTTTTGCAGATTGCAGGTCCAACACTATGATCCTAGGGGAAGTGTGTAGTACAAAAAATGTTGGGGAATGTTAAAAAGAAAAAGAGGATTGACATTGTGTTATAATTTCATAAGGCCGAGACATCTTGCTAAGGAATGTTCTGAGGTAGGCCCTATCTGTATTTTTTTTAAGGTTGTTGGTCATGAGGTCGAGGACTGTCCAAAGATTATTTCTAAATTTGAAGGGATGAACATGAGACAAGAAAGCTATGAAGAAAATCAAGAGACTAAGGGCATGTTAGAAAATCATAAAGAGAAAGGGTCAAATGAAGTTCAGACTACAATATTACAATTGAAAGAAATGATGGATGTTCATAAAGATGTCAATTTACCAGAAATCTTGAAAGAAAAACAACGCACAATCGCAAGAATATAAGACTTCTACATTGACTGTGTCTTGGATGAAGAAACAAAAGTGAATACTATGATAGAAGAAACTTGGGAAATTTTGGGAAATCTTACTGTGGTATCTTCGTTAGGAAGTATAGGCTTGTTTAAGGGAAACATGATAACATTATGTGGAAGAGTTACTAATGTACCTATTATTGTTCATGGAACATCGACTGAAGAAGAATTTGAAGTCATTCGGTTTGTTTTGGAAAACGCCCCTTTCCCACTTTTGTTAGGTAAGACTTGGATTGAGAAGGATCAGATCAGAAGGAAAGTAGAGGAAGAAGCTACATAAAAGAAAAAGAAAGAACTAAGGTTTTTCATATCTATGGAAATAGACCGACTAATAGATGAACAAGAGGATAAGTTGAAGTAACATAACAAAGTAACAATGAAGGAGGAACAAAAGGCAAGATAATTAGCTTTCAAGGTTGAAAGAATGCAAGAAGGCTTGAAGGACCTATCTATTCAAGAAAGAAGTATGTCCACTCAGGAAGTGTTAAGAAAAGGGATATTAACTTTAGACCCTTTGAGGGCACCTCAACAATGCGAAGCCACTACGCTAAGGGAAGATAAGAATAAAAATGGAAAGAGGATTCCAGAAATAGTTAGAGAGACTCAAATAAAAGGAAAGAAGGAAATGAAGCTCGATAAAAAGAAAGCTAAGTTGGAAAAGCTACAAGAAGATACAGAGACCAGATGGAAGACTTCACATACTGGAACCTTGCAGGAGGTAGGTTTGCATAAATTGAACCTCCCTGGAACAACAGGACCGGGCATAATTGGACTTCGCCCTCACGAAGTTATATGACCGTTGGAGGCGCCCTGACCGTTAGAATGACGCTACAAAAAAGTTATAAAACACATTTATGGGCTTATGGACCACTTTTGGGATGTTGATATTGCACCACAATGGATAGGTTTACATTAATGGAGGCATTTCCTGGCTGTTGGAAGATACATTATGATACCCCTCTTATTTAACTCGTCGGTCGTTGCACCGGGACCACTTTTTGCTACCCGGGATTGAATGAACTAAGTATAGAATTGTCCAAGTGTCGAGCTGTGCTATCTGAAACTAGACCTCGCTTGTCCGTTTTTCTACCCCGCCTGTAGTGTCCATATTAATTTAACGTCAAATAATTATTCAAACAAAACAGTAAATTCTACTTGATTTATGAAACTCGGTAATTTCTTATAAATTCAACACATATGCATATAAATTGATCAACGAATAATAAAATTCATAACAAAATAAACAAATACGTAATTTAAAATACCTGTGTCTGATGTTAATCCTCTGTTTTCCATTTGTTTTGTTGACCTTCCTGCTGCTGCCTTGCCCAGCTTGAATCCACGGACCAACTCTGCCCAAAACCGAGTATCCACCCTGCTAACTAGGACAACTACCTAGCTCCAGGATACCATATGGATATCCTGGCCTCCGTGCCCAAAACCACCAGCAAACTGGTGCCCCCTGTACTAACCCTTCTTGACTACAGAACTCAAACTCTCCTTTGTGCAATCCAAGAGAAACCTCCAAAAATTCCCCGTAGAATGGTAATCCCTCCTTCGTAAACCTCCTCCCCCCCATATCCTCCTTCACCGCCCTTTCCTCATTTACTTCCTTACCTACCCATAGTTAATGCCCCTTATCCTTTTATTTATTATTTTATCCTTTCGTAATTAATATCTTATCCCTTTATGTTCAATGTCTTATCCCTTTCCGTGTACGTAAGTCTTTAACAAATTAAACTTATAATTTATTAACCCTATTAATTTAATACCCATGTCAATGAATGTAACATTTAATTAATTAATCAATTAATTAATCAAATTGTAACCATTAATTAATTAATAAATATTTAATTAGTATCATTATACCAATATTTGTTTAATTAATAATATGTTAGAAAAATTAATTACCTAATAAATTTTACTTAATAATTCCCTAAACATATATTCTACTAGGGTTTTTACACCGCCTGTCCATTTTCCTACCCCACCTGTTTGTTAAAAACTAGAATGTCGGACTAACATAGTGAATTGGAGAAGTTTGTTGAGGAAGTCATTAAGAAGATAATGTCTGACAAAATGATATCTGAAGGTATCTAGGCGTCATCAACTAGGGGATTGCAGACTTCCCCTTCGATTGGACATCATTTCAACTATGTCAACCCCATCAGTAAGAATCAAAGAAAGCACCGTGGTGATCTGGCTAATGCGAAGAAGATCCCGTTCATCCTACCCGAAAATATTCCACCTTTGGATATAATTGTTAACCGTGACAACATCCCTAGCGAATTTGAGTACTTTATTTTTACTGCGTACATTCTGAAAGGAATCCGCATAGTCGGGAGTCAGTTAGGACAGATCCCACTATTGAAGAACAATGACTTCAATTTAGGAGACCGAAAGAACTATGCCATGTTGGCTCCTCACCGCTACTTAACGAAGACAACTGAGAAGAAACCTCACCTCGTCTCACAACCATGGATTAAGGGGTTGGCACATTCCATTGTGTTGAATGTGATGAAGATCCCACATTTTGGCCACCACCAGGAGGTTAATGATTGCATTAAACTCCTCCTGTCGTGCTATCATGGCGGATACACATGGCTTGACAGAAGGATTACGTTGGATCCGACGTTGATCCATTCGATCATAGGCTTAAGTGTGAAGGGTCCTTATCCTCAACAGTTTTATCCAGGGAAGGCCTCAGATCGTTCCATGGTGCAACACATCAAGGAAGCTTAAAGAGAGGTATAGAAAGGAAAACGAGGTTACAAGGTAGCCTCAATATAGGATGGCATAGTGCACCTTTCTTTCCAACTCCTGGCTGGCAAGATCGTAAGGAAGAACCACCCCACACAAGTCACTGGGTTCATGGTGGACCTCGCAGGAAAATGTGTGGAGGGCATGCAGATGAATTGGGTGAACTACCTCATCAACGAGATAGAGAAGGATTCTCGCGAAGCCCAGGATTTGGGATATGAATTCCATTACAGTTGGCTGATCATTTTGATCACATTTGTTGCTTGAAAAATGCCTAAAGGAGCCACTTTTCCAGAGATTGAACCCTTGGAGCCGTTGGCCGCTAGGTTTTCAACCTTGTGGTATACCAACAACATGACGAAGTAGTGGCAGTCCAATGCCATGTTTCATGGATATTACCAGTAGTTAAAGGTCGCAATCGAATCATTTCTGTGCATGACACCACACACCTTGCACCAGTACCGACCAATAGAAAAATTCTGCGTTGATACTCATTTCATATACATCACCATGTGCAGAGATGAGAACCAGAAAGAACTACAATTGTACTAAAAGATGACAGATGAAGATATGGAGCATATTATGAAGGAGTGGTCGGAGGAATTTCTTGTACTCGTCGCTGATGCAAAATTATCCGACACTGACACCATAGGAAGCCCCATAGTTACCTGAGTTGAACATGTTGAACAGTCTAGTGGGATGAAAAAGAAGAAAAATAAGGATGGAGTCCAGAATGTATAGAGTGATGAAGAGGAAAAAACTTCTGAAGATAACGGGTCTGTCTCACCAGGAGGAGGAGAAGATGAAACAAATGGACACTGAAGAGGAAATGAAGGAGAAGAAGAGAAAGGAGGAGGTGAAGCTACCACCTCTCCACATGAGGATCCCCCTATTGGGAAAGTAACACCGAAAAATAGGAAGTTTTCTTCGAAAAAACCTTCATCCAGGAAGAAGACGCACGCTAATAAGCGCTAGTTGGAAGCCACTCTCACAAAGGACGACATCAGTCTGGTCGGTGGAGCTATGGAGGACACTTTTGAAGACATCTTGCAGAGATACATAGAGAAGAAACAAAATTTATACATAAGGATTGAGAGGGAATTTAAGGAAGTGAAACAAACTATTCACTTGGTCCGTGTAGTACCTACCGGGCCATCTGCACCTTCCTCATCACAAACTGTAGAATTAGGGGATGAACTAGCCCAATTGAGAAGAATTGTAGATGCAATAGAAGCTTGATTCCAAAGAGCACAGGAAGAGAAGGAGAAGGCTACAAAATCCTTGAAGAGGGAGAGAGATGAAGTATTAGCACAATTTATGAATAGTGCAAGACAGTGTAGCATCCCAGGAAACTGAGAAAGCAGAGCTTCAGGAGGGAAAATCCCAACTACAAAGGGAAAAAGAGTAGCTTCTCGCAGAGCAGGCCATGGTCAAAGAAGAGGTAAGTAAAGCATGTCGCTTTGTACCAGGATTGGTACAGGAGGACGAGGAGTCATTCAAAGCTCAATTAGTAAATATCATAGATATCATCCAACAACGTCAGGTTAGAATAACACAATTGGAGGCCCAAACAGTACCGAGCACCCCGCAGGAGGTGTGTGACCAGAGGGAGGAGACTGCCCATAACACAGTAGCAAGAATAAGAGACCTCGCCTCAGAATGGAAAAAATTAAGTGATAAAAGCTCCTAGACATATGAATGTCTCACCGAGGATCCAGATCTAAGGAAGCTAGAAGCGTAGTTACAGGAGACACAACAACAAACATTTTCATTGCAGGCGCAAATGAAGCTGCTCACCCCAGTGGAAATAATGAAGAGATCCCATGAGTAGCGCACAATACAACAATAGATCACTTTCCTCTAGGGTAAGGTAATGGAAGTAACGTAGAAGCTACAACCTATGCAGGATGAAGCTTGCAAGGTGTTCGAGGAGATTGATGGACAAGGCTCACAACTAGATCAAGTGGTTGCAACAGTAGAATAGCGCCTGGAAGGGCGTGTTACAAAGCAGATGATCCAGGAGCTCGTTGAGCAGGAGGCTCAAGAAAAGAAGCAAGTCAAGGTAGCTCGATTTAAACTTGAGGCTTTTGAAGCAACATTATTTGCACCTGAGTGACTCGAGACGAGTTATAGGTCAATGTTGGGGGCTTGTTGGCCCTGGACTAAGTTTTGGGGAAACTTTGGTCAGTTTTGGACCAATTTTGGACTTTGACACATTGGTTGAAGAAGGAGCGCCCAGGCAGAGTTGAGATCATGGATCTCACCCATTTTTGAGGGTTATGTGGACCCAGTAAAGGGTCCTCTAGAGTTTTGTAATGGGTTTTTGGGTTTTCGACCCATGGGTTCTCCCCATGTTTAGGCCTTATTGTAAGGGGTTGTAAACTATAAATAATAATAATGTGTTGTAGAAGAGAGAATAAATTGTGTATGAAACAATAGATCTGTGTGCGTCGATGCTTTGTGCTCGACTGTGATCTTTGTAGAAGAAGCTAAGTGTTGTGATAGAGAGTTGGCTCTGTGCATTGACCTAGTTTTGGAAGGCAGATCTAGTGCTTAGTGTGCAAATATCATGTCTGGTGAGAAGCTCAAATTTGTGGCTTAGTGCGTAGGAGTGAATGAATGTAAGATTCTAGTGAATAATAAAGAGGTGAAGTGGTTGGTGGACGTAGGCCCACACTGGGGTGAACCACGTATATCTGGTGTTTCTGGTTTGCTTTGTGTTGTGTTATTTATGTTATGAATTTGCTTAGTGCTTTGATTATGATGTATGATAGAGAGATATTTTGTTTCTTAAGTGATTTACTTATGTTAAGGGTAAATGAATGTTATATCTCACTTATAGTGCTAAGTGATAAGTAATCAGGGTATATAGTCATTCATTGTTACTGTGCCACTCTATCTTTGATTATGCCATGTGATGGTAAGAAACTAATACATGTCACATCCTAAGTGTTAACAAAACATTCTACGAAGTGTTATTATCACATATATGTGTCCCATCTTGGTTACATACACTTGCGTCTTGTAACCCCCCCTGATTTTACCTTGGGTGAGACTTCATCTGCTTCACAGGTGTTGCCGAAAGGGCCGGTAGTTAGAGTTTTGTTGGTGTGATGTTAAGCATTGAACCCTGGGTCTACCCATGTGCCAATGAAACACACTTAAAAGAAGTAAAAATAATATTTATATACCTTCAAGGCACCCTAGAACTTGGATTATGGTATCCAAAATACAAAGACTTCAATCTAACTGCATATACTAATGAAAATTGGTCCGGTAGCATAGATGATAGGAAAAACACCAGTGGAGGAGCATTTTTCTTAAGAAAAAGTTTGGTAGCATGGTTAAGTAAGAATCAAACATCCACATCACTCTCTACAACAGAGGCATAATACATTGCTACTGCATCCTACTTCACACAAGTTCTTTGGATGAAGAAAACATTAGAAGACCTACAAATAAGTTATAATAATCCCATTACTATTAATTGTGATAACACTAGTTCCATAAGTATCTCTAAAAATCCAGTCATGCATTCTAAAACCAAACACATCACAATTAAATACTATTTCCTAAGAAATCAGGTTACCCAAAAAAAGGTTAAAATAATGTATGTAGACACCAAAGAACATATTGTAGACATTTTCACAAAACTTTTGCCCATGAGTACTTTTGAAAATCTTCGACATAAATTAGGAGTAATTCAAAAAACTCATTAAAAACCATTAAAAACGTATCAAAAGGGGCACATGATCAGGGGGAGCATTTCCATAGGGGGAGCTAAGAAATATCCCCTCTTCCATTTCTTTCAAAGGGGGGGGGGGAATTGATAAGGGAAGAAATTTCAAAAAGAAAAAGGTTTCCATCGATGTCAAAGGGGGAGTTTGTTGGACACATTGTTAGGGGGATATTGTTGGACATATTGTCATTGATGTCAATAGACGATGTCATTATGATGCGATGATGAGTTGTTATGAACAACTTGCATAGGAATCTACCTAAATCTCAGGAGAGGCAACGTATTAGATTTCATGAAATCAACGCAAATATAGAAACACTATCGGGATCAAATTCCCAACAGATCAATGATATCGATCAATTAGAATCCAAGTACAAAACAAAAATTCTCATAAGGGAAAGCACATTGCAGAAATGTGATCAATATCGAAATCCCCATAGTAAAAATACAAAAGAATCGAGGGAGAATCCTGTCCATTGATGAAGATTTTGGGACAAACCAAGACCGTTATATCTAGAAGTTACTCAAAGTTTAATCGAGGAATATCACTTCGGGAGAATTGGGAAGTGGAAGCAAAATAAACCAAAGTCCTGAATGCCAAAATGAATCTAGACCATTGATCTAGAACCGATCACATCCGTTGGATCATGGATTCACGAGATACTGAAACAACTGAAATCCTGACAACTGTTGGATCGTGTTAGGATTTTTGCATCAAAGAAGGATTGTTAGATGAAGTCAATATGTTAGAGGTTTAGTTGGTGAATCTCAATTCAAAAGATTTGGGAAATGTGAGCATATAACCCAAAGTCTCGAAGGCCGAAAAGAACTGATCACAACCGTTGGATCAAGGATTCACGAGATCTTGAAACAACTGAAATACCGACACCATTGGATCATGCTAGGATGTTCATGTCAAATAAGGATCGTTATATGAATTCAATATGCTCGAGGTTCAGTCAACAAATCTCACTTCGGGATATTTTGGATATGGGAGCATATAACCCAAACTCTCAAAGTCTGAAATGAACTGATCATAATCGTTGGATCAAGGATTTAGATGAACCTACGACCGTTAGATCCAGGAGGATGACATGTGCCACATCAGGATATCCATGTCAACATACCAAGTCATCAAGGACATGTGGAGCAATCATATTGTGACAAGTGTATAGGTCCAGTTGGCACTTTAGGTCATGTAAGTCATGAATCTAGGTGACACGTGGTAACCACTCGACCAGTTCTACGTCAACCCTGATGTTAGCAAGTTACGCCACTCTGGGAGTTTGTCCTTTGGGGGAAACCAATAACTACTTGAAGCGTCGAAGGTAGAAGTCAATGTAAATTGTTGATATAAGATCCTCTGAATTCTCACATGACCGTTAGATCAAAACATGACGTAAGCAGTCCCATGTTGACCACTTCGGCGCTGACCAACTACGGTGGAAATTGGATTAACAATTACCTAGACCTATGAACTCTTGAAGTGAATGAGAACCATCCACTCAATGACATATCAAGTCATGGCTTTCAATTTGTTTGAAACATATGGACAAGCCATGATCGTCCATCTATGAAAGAGAGAATATCGATCATCCGATCTACTACAATGAAATGTAACTCTAGAAGGTTGAAAGATTGTAGAGGTTGGAAGCGCCAAATTCCCAAAGTGAACGAGAACCATCCACTCAAATGCAGATCAAGTCATGGACGTCAATGTTTTTGAAACCTCTGGACAAGCCAGGATCTACTTTGGTGAAATTTACTCTGAAAGGTTGAAACTTTGTAGAGGCTAGAAGTCCTGAAGTAAATAATGGCCGTCCATCACAATGTTTGATTAAGTCATAGCCATTGGATTAAGGAGTGGAAGGATAGTGTAAGGATAAAAGATAACCATTGAGTTGGTTCCAGGAATCATGCTAACCATTAGATCCATCCTTGTGAGAGGTAACTATTTCAGGGAGTTGAAACTCCAGAAGATTGGATGAGAGAGAATTCACCCAAAGGCCAAAGTACTGGAGGAATAGGTTCCAACCCTCGATCATAGTTTACAGACACATAATACAAGAGGCACTGGGAACATTGCATAATTAAAAATCTCATGGTGATGCGCATGTGGTCACATGTAAATGGTTTGAAGGAAGTGCCTCAACAAGATTTGATTTATGTAATATTTGCAGAGACATGGAATCGAGTTAAAAAAAATCGATCCATACTTGTGATTGATTTATGAAAATCACACTCACTAAACTAAAAGCATTCAAAATAATGTTTGAATAATAACACATATTATTTTTAATTTAAAATGAATAGGTGAGATGGTCCAAACAAAGGGACACGAAGCTTCATATCTCACACTAGTTGGAAGAGTATATAAACAAGAAAGAATAGTGAGATGAAGGTGTCTCTATAGTCCAGATCAGAAGATCAAAATAATAGTAGAGTCCAAGAAGAAGAACTGATTATTCTTATGAAGTAAGGGTGGAAGGGAGGAGCAGAGAAGGATTCATATCCTTTATTTAATGGAGTTGGTGCTTCCTGGGGTTGGTTCCCTAAAGATAAGGGAGTTGGTGATTCCTAGGGTTGGTTCCCTAAAGACAAGGGAGTTGGTACTTCCTAGGGTTGGAAGGGGATTTGTGTCTCCTAGAGTTGGTGCTCTAAAAAGGATTGGTGTCCTTCACTATTATTCATAAAATCCTTGTAATTCCTATTAATTATATTTATATAATTGATTTTACAAACAAGTCCATTGTTGATATATTATGGTAATAAAAAAAATAGAAAAGTAACTGCTAATTGTTGAAAAAGGGTAATACGGAATCACCCCCCCTCTCAGTATTCCAACACCTCTTACCTATGGGTTCATGTAGTTTTCCATTCGTTGGGTCTAATCCCAAAGGCTTGGTATATACATGAGGAGGCCAGAAGACAAATGAACTATTGGCAAACCTTACAAAACCAAATTTGCAAGGATTTCTCCTTTACAAGTAAGTACCATGAGCTCAACACAGTCCTTCAAAGAATCATGGCAGTGCTTTTTACTGACATTTTTAAAACGAGATCAAGTCCAATAGTATGTGTTGACCATGTTCATTTCCTTCAGTCTAGTTTGGGTTTTGAAATTGATAAGATGCATGTACCTTGTTGTAAAGTTGAGAAAGACTTGGAAAAACCTGATGACTTAGAAGAGATTAGAAATTTAAACATTAAAGAAACATAAGGTAATAGAGAGATTCATGATACTATAACTAATCACACCTGTAGCTCCTATAATCATGCACTAAAGTTGCATACAATTAATATAGGGAGTGAAAATATTCCTAAGATGGCTTCTATAAGAGACTAATGGGATGATAAAACTATGAATGAAGTACAAACCTTGTTGCGGGAGTATGAGGACTTGTTTCCAAAAACGTTCTCAGATCTGAAAGGTATAAAAGGAGCCATGGGAGAAACGAAAATTGAGTTGAAACCCAACTCAAGACCTGTGAAACATAGACCATACCGACTTAATCCTAGAATAAAAGAGAAGGTCAAGAAAGAAGTGGAAAAAATGCTTGTGGCATGACTTATTTTCCTAATCGAAGAAGCATAATGTATTATCCCCGTAGTTATCAAGAGTAAGAAAGGTACAAAATACATTCAGGTCTGCGTGGACTACATAAGTCTGAATTATGCATGTGTGCACAATCCATTTCCAACACCTTTCAGGGATGAAGTGTTAGATCAAGTTGCGAGAAAAGAATGTTATTCATTTACATATGGATTTTAAGGATATCACCAAGTCAAAATCACAGAGGAAGACAAGAAGAAGACCACATTCATAACTGAATGGGGATCATTCATATACAACATAATGCCCTTTGGTCTGAAGAATTCCCTTGCAGGTTTTTCTTGGATTGTGATAGTAACATTTCGAGAGTTCATCCACAAGTTTGTATAAGTATATATGGATGATTGGATGGTGTAAATCTTGTTAAAATATCATGTCGGGCTACTCCGATTAAGTTTTTACAGATGTCATGAAATGAACATATCTTTGAATCTAAGGAAATGTATTTTTTGTGTACCTCATGGCAATTCGTTAGGCCATATTGTATGCAGAGAAGGAGTCTTGGTAGACCCAGTTAAAGTTGCGGTCATTCTGAACATGCCACTACCTAAAAGTGCTAAACTGTTATTCTCTACATTGGGACATACATGATATTACCGCAGGTTCATAAGAAGATATGAAACTATCGCCACACCCCTCAAGAAATTGCTGAAGAAGTATGAACTATTTAGGTGGACACCAGAGTGTGACAAAGCATTCAACATTCTCAAAGAAAAACTAAGTACTACACCTATCTTGATATTTCCCAGTTGGGAAATTGAATTCCATATACATGTGGATGCATCAGGCATCGCCCTGGGAGCCATTCTAGTGCAACCAAGGGAAGGGAATATGGACCACCCTATCTACTTTTCAAACATAAAACTTTTCCAAGCCAAGCACAACTACACAACCACTGAAAGGGAATGTCTAGCTATGATTTATGCATTACAAAATTTTAGACACGACTCTCATTTCAAGTTTTTTACTAACCATTCTGCATTGAAATACCTTGCTGATAAACCAGTACATGAAGGAAGGATTTGCAGGTTGCTACTTCTTTTTCAAGAGTTTTCATTTGAAGTAATTGTCAAAAAAAGAAGATGCAATGTAGGTCCATATCACCTTTCCATATTGGAGTCAAGGGAAAGTGGTGGAGTAGTGTATGATCAACTCCCAGATGCAGACATGTTTCAGATTGAGGCCATCTCAGAGTATCTTGAAGACATTGTTGTATTCCTCAGTAGAGGGACCTGCCCAGAAACTTACTCCACAACCCAAAATTGACATATGGTGGTTCGTGCAACAGAATATCAACTGATTGCGAGACAACTCTACAAACTGGGACTTGACAACATCCTTAGGGGATTTGTCTTGACCAACGAAAGGCAAGATATCCTGTGGTAATGCCACAATGGAGTTGCAGGAGGATATGTTGGAGGTAAAGATAATGCACATAAGGTACTTCAATATGGATTATGGTGGGATACATTATTTAAATATGCTAAGGAGTATGCTACATCTTATGACACCTTCCAAAGTGTAGGAAATCCATCACACATAGATGAATTACCCCTTCATCCAGTCAGGGCACTTCAGGCATTTGAGAAGTGGGTTGTTGATTTTATTGGACTGATCAACCCCTCGACTAAGAACTCAAAGTCTAGATACATCATTACCACAAATGATTACCTCACAATATGGGTTGAAGAAGAGCCAGTTCAATACTATTCGACAGATACAACTGCTATATTTATCTTTGAGAACGTTATCACTCGGTTTGGATGTCCTAGAAGTTTGACTAGTGATCAAGGTAGTCACTTTATCAACAATACAATCGCAACAGTGACAACATAATTTCTTATACAACACCATAAGAGAAGTGCCTATCATCCACAAGCTAATGGTACAGTGGAGGCATTCAATAAAATTATGGAAAGACAACTGACAAAAGTATGTTGTGCAAATAGGGAAGACTGGGATGATAGAGTTCCAATAGTCTTATGGTCTTATAGGACTACCATGAAGAATATACATAGGTATACTCCATATCAATTGGTTTTTGGTAAATAATTTCTTGTACCCACATAATTTATTACCCCTAGTCTCTATATAGCACGGGCTACACACATGAAAGATGATGAATAAGTTGTGCAGAGGATTGCAAACTTGCAAGAACTTGAGGAAGAAAGAATTCTAATGGATTTTCATCAGACAATTGAGAAAGATAGAAAAAACGCTTGGCATGATAGGCATATCAAGTCCAAAATATTTTCACAAGGGGATAACATACTTCTCTATGAAAGTCAATATCAGAAACATCCAGGCAAGTTGTGTATGCATTGGTTGGGTCCATTCATAGTTGTGGAAATCTGACACTCTGGTGTAGTCAGACTAGCACAACTGGATGGGTGAATGGCACCCACCTGAAACCCTACATTTTTTATGCTTGAGCCAAAGAACGATTTCTCCAGTCCAAAGGAGCATGTATAGTAGTTAGATTTTAATTTTCTGTAATTTATTTAATTCAATTAATAACGTCAGAGTGTGCATTGTTGCGCCATGACATATATTTTATTTTTTAGTCTAAGCATTTATTTTTTGTAGAACTACTTACTCAGCGACACAATATCGAAAGAACCACCATTACATTAAATGAAATCATTAAATATGATGGGGACCCCCATTGTGGTTGGAGGGGGGGAGAATCCAAACTAGATCACAACCCATGTGTCGCACACATCTTGTCCAATCATATGCTTTATGTTAGCTACAGTAACGCACCAGACCTTTTTGTTAAGACATAAAGGCATGATCCGTTGGGATTCTCAGCCGCTAAAATGATAATCCCTTAGGTTGACCATGTCCCTGGCAACTCGTTCATCAAAAGGCTAGGATCAGCCTATATATCTTACCCCATTATCAGTCTCGTCGGACACCTCATCCTAAGATTGCATTTATGGTTTCATAATGAGTGTCCTTAGGAGTAATTACAAATCTCTTTCGTTATCCCGTGTATAATATTTTTCAAACTCATGAATGGGGCTTATTCTTTCCATTAGTTATCTTTTGTCTTCTGCTATCTGCATTCTTGTCTAGCTTGTGAGATCTCTTGCTCCCTTGTCGCGACCGTGAGCCCCTACTTAGTCCATCCAAGTTTTCTAAGAAATACCAAGCCAACATTCCAAGAGAAACATGAGTCCATATCTCAACTCCAAAAGAGTCAATTCCAAACGAATCGTGTGATCCCCGGGTCGAGATCATGGGCAATATCAAGGGAAAGGCTGAGCAGGTAAAACTCCTTGACCTCGACCTAACAGACCAAGTGTTGTTCCTGCAGATGAATATCAGTGTATTATGGGACTTGGACCCAGATACATTGGGAGGCATGCAATTTGTGTCAAATCCAAATTTCATCAACCTATTCAATTCGACCATTATGAACCTCAGGGGTCTACCAGTTTTCAGAACTACAGGCAAGGTTGCACGGTACACCAAGTTTTTGATCAGTCGGGTGCATGACATGAGATTATGGATCGATAGGAGATATCTGATTCATGATGAGGATATCCACTAGCTCATTGAACTATCCCTCGAAGGAGAGGACATATCAAAAGGTTTCCAAGGGCCAAGAAAACATTGGAAGAATAAGGGAGAAGTTAGCCTGTATGAGAATTTTCATAGATAGAAAGGCAGACACATGACCAAAATCGACCCAATCTTACCAGAGACAGTCCGAACAACCTTCTATGTGATTGCTAGCAAGGTTATGCACTCGTACTACAAGGGAAAATGCACCTTAGATTCCCTTTTCATAACAGACTTCTGTGTGAATGGCGTTGTGTTCAACTGGTGCAACTACCTACTGGAAGAACTCCTAGTTGCATGTGAAGAGGCTCAGGAGAAAGGATGAATGTTTACATATGGCTAACTTCTAGTCGCGTTCACCATGTGGATGTGGACATCACCCACAGGAAGACAATTGTCCCTTGTAGACAAGGGTTTCCTAGCTAAGATGTTTGAACCCTTGCACACAAGGTCAGACTCCGAGAATATGGAGTACAAGAATGAAACATTTCTGAAGTGGTACAATCACCTTATCAATGCAACTGAGTAGTTGCGAATACCACAGGAACTGTTGAACCTCAATACCTGGAACATCGCCTTCGGGCTCAATCGACATTGCACATTTGTTTGGCCGAGGCATGCAAAGTCTGAGGAATTCCATATGAGGTCGTTTCCCTTCTACCTGAACAAAGAAGCCTTCAATAAGGAAGTCATGTCATGGCCAGGTATGAAGCGAAACCCACACAATTCTGGCATGCATTATCTCTTTCCATCATTGATCCTCAAGAAAAAGGGCTAGGAAGAAGGAGTCAGGCCAAGTTCCAACCCAGCAGAAAAGAAGCATAAGGTCCAAATGTTGAAAAAATAAGAAGAAGAAGAGGATGTGGAATCTCTAGAGTGAAAGAATAGGATGTTTCCTATGTTTCTATGACTCCAAAACCAAGCCATGTTATTAGGTAAAGATTTCAATGAGATATTAGCCGCCGCTTTCATAGGGGATCCCTCAATCAAGAAACCCCTAACACATATTTCTCCTATGAAGGTATTGAACCCACAACAAATATCCTCGGCTATACCTCACAGCAGAGCAACTGCTCATACTTCCTTGATTGTGATTAACATAACAGATGATCTCGAGCTAGACACCACCACCTCCACAACCATAATCACCAAGAAAGATCCATCACCACCACAAGCCCCATCGCCACCACAAGACACCACCATTTAATCCTAACCCACTTCTCCCGAGCCCATGCAACAAGATCTCCCAGACCCACCTAAGAATGTACCAGAACATACTACCCTGACAACTTAAGCCTCGGGCCAAATAGTCACTCTGTCAGTAACCATTTAGGGCACTTTGTCATCGGTGGAAAGTCAGAAACAAGAAATTCTGCCACTTTCTCCAATACTTCAAGTCCCAGGCACCCAGAGTCCTCTCTCAATAGTCAACGTTGAGATTCCCATCAACAGGAGTGGAGCTCCAGAAGTTTCATTAAAAATAGGGGAATGAGCACATATGGTTCATAAAGAACCTCAAACCACATCAGGGCAGAGTGTAACATCTTTGAAAGAATAGCTAGAGCCAGTATTCTAGAACCCACAGCACTGCGCAGAACTATTGCAACTTTGCCTAGAAAAGACATAAATTTTCCCTCTACTTCCAATGACTCTGAAGACTAGAATTGCACATAAGTTGCAAGTTCCATCCCCAAGGGAAGAAGAGGTGGAGACACCCTCCGAACATTCAATGGCCAGTGGATTTCCACTACAATTCTGAGTACCCCTGGATGCCTCTCCTTCATTGGGTGAACTCACTTAGTTGCCAATAGCGCAACTGGTAGGAATAATCAGAGCCCCGATTGAGAAATTGGAGAAGAGGATCCAACAGGTCGAATGAGAAGAAAAATTATGGAAGCAAGAAGGACTCCTTGTGAAATAACAACTAACACAGGAGGAATACTCAAAGATTCAAGCATAACAAAAGGTAGAAAAGGTAAAGGAAAAACTCACAGAGACTTGGATTAATGGTCAGAAAAACAATGCCTCTGCTTCTAGAATCCAACACAACAAGCGATCCTACGGAGAAGATCGAATTAATTCAGGTATCCTGGAAAGAACTGGTAGAAAGAGAAGAAAATATTGAAGCACATTTGTGAGTCAGTAAGAGAGAAGTTGAACTGCAACCCAGGAAGCTACAAGAGAAAATGGAGAAAATCGCTTTGGAAGGAAACAACACAAGAGAAACCTTGCATAAAAGGACTGCAAAATGCACAAAAATATTCAGAGAGCTTAGAGATTGGATGGGAATCATTTCAAGGTGCAACCAAACATTGGAGGACTTGTACGTGAAGATCCAATCTCTCAACGAAGAAGCATCCAATACCCTGGATCAACTGGAACAACAAGAGAAATTTGACAAAATATAGCAAGCAGACAATGATCTCAATGCACTCTATGAATCTCAAACTGTGTCTAAGAAGGAACTACGAGAGTTTCAACCTGTAGTCCAGACAATATATCTACAAATGAATCAAGTGGATTCCATAGCTGACTCAGAATGTAACTCTTTAGTTTCATCCAATGCAAAAGAATGCATCACAGACACCACTCAACAATTTGTTGTTGAAGCTTCACTACTTACCAGAAAGTTTCAAGACAAAGTGGAAAACTTCCAAGAAGTCAGGAAGAGAGCCCTAGAACTCGTAGCTGAATTGGGACCTTTGTTTGAAGAAGATAAAGAAAAAATAGTCTAAGTGGGAAATGGAAACAACTTGGAACCAGAATGAAAGAAATAACAACGAGCAAACCTAGAGACCACGAAAGAGCCGAAGACTTGACTCGAGGCAAGTCAAGGATTGTGGTCGGAGCCTGTTGAGCCCTTCGTTTTGATGGATAGAAGTTGCACACATCATTTTGTAGCTTCATTTTGGAGAACAAAAGTTGCGCAAGATGTTGAGGAGCTGGACAACGTACTAAAGAAAGAAACAAAAAGTGGTTGGAAGGAAAACACAACATCAGTTTTGAGGAAAGAAGTTGCAACAACATCAAGAATAAGAGAGAACTCCCAGGTTCTCAACTAGCAAACCTAAAGATCAAATTATATATATGAGACTGATAGGATTGCAAAAGGATTGTTGGGCTAGAGTGTTCTTGTTAGGATAGAGTGTTGGGATGTGATTATTATTGTTCTTGTTGTTGTTATTATTGTTGTTGTGACGAGTGTCACTATTGTAATGGTCCATACTATTAGCATAGATGAGTTTTGGAGATCTGGGTAAGAACTAGACTATCAATGTATCAAAGTTATGTATCAGTATAGATGTAAAGGAGCAAGATACTGTAACATTGTCTCATATCCAACGAGGAGCATCCTATGACTACTTGTGTATGAGAATCAAGCTGTGAGAAGAACCTAATATGTTAATATAATTGGAGGCACAAATTTTGAACATATCTTGTGTATTTAGTATTCTGAATGTAATGAATGCTGCTCTGTATTATTTTTTATGTTTGATATACTTCAATTGTTTCATTATGAATAGCGATGCAACTCTGTTTCTTTATTCCTAGTTAGGATTTGCTCAAAACTGCTACATGCTTGATCTATTTTGCACAAGAATAATATGAATATTTATAACTTAGAGGTATGTCTAAGTAATCTCCTTACCCTTCCCTCTCTTTCTTGTCTTGATTTCACTTTGGGTGAGACTTCTTCCCTCCCGGGAAGATGAAAATGCCAGAGCTCTAAACTACTTCGGTACCTTTTGTTGGTAACTTAAGAAGGACTTTGTTCTGATCACTGTTTCACCAACAATATCCTTCTCCCTCATCTCCCTTTTCTTCCTCCATGGGAGGCTTCTTGGGCTGGACAAAGCGTTTTTCCTCTAGAGAAATTAGCTCGAGACCCAACTCTCTATATCCTGACCTCATCGGGGACATGCACTAAGAAACGACAAGGAGAAGCATGCTCTGATACCACTGATCCATATTATTTTGAGAAACAAATGAAGATATAAATATAATAATAATACACATATTTATTTCTATAAACATAGAGATATAGTAATACACAACTTTTATTAATGAAAGAAATGTACAAAACTATAAAAATATAGAGTGAATGAACTTGCCAGAATGGTGGGAAATTTATCTATGAGAAGAGATGTGATGGCCATGCTCATTCACATGAATATGTTTTTTACAAAGAGGCTTGAAAGGCCTCTTTAACATAAATAAAATCCAAAACCCTAACCCCAGAAGATGAAACACCAAAAGGTTTGTGGGCCCTAATGGGGTTAGTTGATATGTCAACTTCTCGAGGGCATAACCTTTGCATATGATCTCTATTTGGGGCACATGATAGCTCGTTGGAAAGGTCTAGGAAAGGAAAACAAATTTTGTTTGGCCTAGTATATAACTTCATCCACATGCTAGATGTTATCGAGCCAAAAAAACATCATTTTGGGCCTCAAAACAACCCCATAAGTTTAGGACCATAGAAAAACTGCCAAGGTGGAAACCCATTGTTGTAGGAAAATCTCCCTGCGGACAGGTAGATTGCCTCTAAGAGCTTGACCTTAACTCTAAGACAAAAAATGATTAACGTGGACATTTACTTCCTTTCAAATCTATCTAAACTAACACATGAGAAGGAAGGATAACAGAAGTACCTCTTTATCGACGTTTGTCCTTGCACACTCTGAGTTGCGCTCCAATCCTTTGCTCCTCGCTGAGTTCTGTAGACAAACAAGATACGACCACTTCCTACTCTATTGATATTAGCTTGAAAACATATCTATCTATCAATGATAAGTTCATGTAACATCAGACACAAACTAGAAAGAAACAGGCCAAGCG
>ML778684.1:1205681-1222229 GCA_009831015.1 Picea engelmannii
TTTCCTATGAGATCATAGGTTTCATACTAGCAATTCTTCCCCCTTTTCACCATCATAGAGCTTGCTTATATAGGTTAAGAGGAGCTTAACCTCTTGAGTTATCTTTAGAACAAGTTGAGGAACCTCCTCCTTAGATCAGGGATCTCCTGATGGAACCAAGAATTCGAACACAACTTCCTTCTAAACTTGAAAGATCCTCCCCTTATTCTCCTCAACAGGCCAACTACTGCCTCAGATTAGGCAACGCTCCTTCAAAAGGGGCATCAGAGCGCTGTAACGCTCCCTAGGAATCTTGAGGGAAGCGCCAACACTCCAAAGGTGGATAGCTCTCCTTCAGAGGGGGCAGGGGAGCATTATAATGCTCCCTGAATCCTTCTAAGGGAGCACCAATGCTCCCTAGACTGATATAGGGGAGCAATCACCCCCAGAACCTTTGATTAAAAGCTCTTCTCAGGTGTCAAGAGTTATTTGACTCCAATTAATCAATTCTTCTTCTCCAGATCAAGTATATGAGATGTTTTAAGTTCCTCCTTAGTGTTGTCATCATGGCAGTATGCTTGAACATCGTTTGCAACACTTGTGAACAACTTGCGACACTTGCAAAAGTTGTAAGGAAGATGCGACACTTACGACAATTGAGAGGAACATGCGACACTTATCCAGTTGAGTAATTTTGACGTGTAACACCCATGTTTTGAGTTAGTGAAATATGTGGGTGGCCACCGATATCCACTTGGGTATTTGATTCCCCATTAGGAAGTAATGGTCCCCATTAAGTCAAGTTCATGTGAGATATGGGAAAACGTTTTTGAATCTGAACCTTGGTGAGTCACTTGCCTTGCTACATAAGTTGTCTTTCTTAGCTTGTTGAAGGATGTTATGAATCTCTTGCTGAAGGGGTTGGATGTAACAAACCTGACCCCTAAGTACCCTTTCTAGTGACGGGGAATCAAAATTTCACTTACTTTAGTTGTCTCGAATCATCTCTTCGATATCTCCATTCTCTTATACTCAACCTTTTCTCTCTAACGACTACCACTAGACTCAAAACTGAGCTCTGGATTGCAGGTTATGGCCTCTCGAATTTATTCGGGCATTGTCAGTCATGGGACATGTGGCACCCACATGGATCCACATCATTCATACTATCTCCAAGTTCCTACATCCACAGGGAAGGTTCATCCAACGTCCAATCTAATGGAGGTACACATTCTTCATTTAAAACACGAGCTAGAGGGGAATTTGTCGTTCGAGGCTTCAATGATGAATGCCTCTTTTCCTTTATGCACACATGTCCTCTGGAGTCTTGAATTCCCAAAATCCCAAAGGATCCTGAAATATCACCACGTGGCTCTGGCATTGGGTCCTTTCGACCGATCCTCAATACTACACCCCAAACCTCTAGAGTCTTGAAGTCCCAGACTCTATAAGGGTCCACCCTCGCACATGGTGACATAATAGATGTGAAGGTAAGGACAGGTGGGTCCCGAGTACTCCACCCACCAAATGGACTAAGTAAGTAGGTGCCAGGGGTGAAATGCGACAAGGATGATAGGACATGTGGCCCCTACAGGGGGTGACCCATATCACATTTTAATGGGAACATAGGGTATGTGAAACATATGAAACCAAGTGACACATGGCACGACCATTGTGGGTCCATGTCACCCTAGATGATGTCACTGTTCCACGTCACTATGGAATGATGGCCATCTAAGCCCTTCGATCTCATGGTTAAGGTGTGTCCATGTAACCCCTTGATCTACAACCTCTCTTACTTCGTAAATTCGATGTTCGATGGATCTGTGGTGTGAATTACTCCTTACTCCTGGAGTGGTCAACATAGAGCTAACCATGGTATAGATATAATGGTCAGGGGAGGTCCTAAAGGATCCCTAGATCTATGGTCCTCTCCACTTCACAACTCTGGACTTCGAGGGATTCGACATTATGGCCGCTCTTCTCTTCCGAAGCAAGACTTCGCTGAAGTACCGTACGTGGGTCCCTCTATGTATGATCAGATGGTTAAGATGGGTTATTAACAAAATCCCTAGATCCAAAGTTCTCATCACTTCGTAACTTTGGTGTTCAAGGATTTTGGTTCTATAACATCCATGTTCTCCCAAATTAGGAATTTTCCGAAGTTACCTTGGTGTATATCTAATGACCAAGGTGACTCCTGAATACCCTCAGATCTGTGGCTTGCGTTACTTCAAGATCGATGAATGGATCAAGGTTTAACGGCGGGGCAGGTCTATCTACCACGGTTAGGGAGACCGCCAGGTTCCATTCAACCTCATGGGTAACCATAACAACCATTTTCCTTCGATCTATTTACAAATGGTAAGGTCATAATACTCCGAAGCTCCAAACTCTCGAATTTATGAAGCCATAAGGACTTAGCTCCTTTCGAGCCTAACGCAAGGTTCCCATACCTTAATCACATGGGTACTTCAAAAAATCTTGTGGGATACATTCTGATCTCTTAGCTATGAATTGGTTAAGGACACGGGCATGACCCCTTGGTCACACGAGTGAAATTTTTTGAAGGAGGCACCCTCCTTCCATAGGATTTTAACTTAGTATTCCTACGAAGGTAGATTCTAGATGTCGATAGGACCTATGAATCCCAGTAAATCCTTCCATCACACTCTTGCACACTTACATCCCATAGCTCTCTAGATGGTAAGCTAAGGGAAACAAAAGACCATTCAAAAGCATAGGTTCACATAGAGACAACACATATTTCTACCTTAAACATTCAATACAAAACTCAGTCATAGACATGTAAATATATTCAATCATCATTTCCATTTTAATACACAAAGTAGAAAATACTTATCAGAAAAAAAGAAATCATGAAGCGACTACTGAAAGGGGTGCCTGTTTCCACCCAACCATGGGCACAACTACTCCTCACGGATTTACTACTAGCCACCCCAAGCTAGACGATGATGCTTTGAGAGAGAGTCTTTCTTCTTACTCAACAATAGTCAGGGACAAAGGTTACTCTCCTCCTCCCATAGGATCTTGGCCACCAGTTTTATCTATACCAAGAAAGGAGGTCTGCACAAGTACTTCCACAACCGCTCATCATCCCCATTTATCGGCTTGAAACGAAAACCACTCCATCTAGTTCTTGCACCCAGAATGAGCTTATTTCTCAGTTCTTCCTCAAACCAGAGAGTTGCAAGTGCTCTTTTATATTCTCAATATTGGTCTCTCAACTCTGCTTCCCCGTGCAGATCTTCCTCTGACCATAAATTAACTCTTTTCTTGCCTTCCTTAGCAAGGTTACGTGGGTTTGAATCCCCATCTCATGGCCAGGCTTGGAAGTCTTGCAGATGGGTACTCTTCCCCATATTCTCATTAACTCTTGAGGAGGACTGTTCCAGCTACCAGTATGACTGGTAATTCATTTATGGGTCAGAGGACTATTCTGAGTCTGATTCATTAAATCTAGTAAGGTACTGGTTTGGTGGGGGGTCATCTCAACCATTTCTGGTTCCCCTCACCATCTCTCTCATAGCACCATGGTTTATCTTAGCAAATCCCCCTTTCAGCAATTATACAACACTTATCCATTTTCTATTATTAACATAAAATACATACATTGACCTTTTATACAAAAAGGTTTATCAAATCCAACATTCACACATATTTAGTCTGCCATAGTCTCTTGGCCAATTTATAGTTATATTTACAAACTGGGGGAAACAGGGGTATTAAATTAGATCTGTTCAACCGATCTACTTGCATGATCTGATTTAGTGTGGGAGGACTCTATCGGTGAATATGCAGGAGGAGGAGTATGAAGGGATATTTTATAACTTTGCTTTATTTGGAAGTGTAGATGCACCCCCATAGGTGAAGAAACAATATTTGTTTTTCCTTCTACAATATGCTTCTTCTAAATAGAAAGGTCTTGGACTAAGGTTGTAGTTTCCTTCTGTTCAACTTTTGACCTGATCTCAAAGAAGCTAAACTTTTTCATATGAGAGACTACTTTGCAACACTATTTTGGTGGGACAATAGTGGGAACTACCTCTAGTACTTTGTAGAGGTGAATCCCTAGAGAAATGAAGACACTGCAAGGTCAAGAATCATAAACAACATGACACTTCCACATATATGGGTGTCCCAACTGAACTTTAGATACTTCCAATGGGGTAACATCACATGATACCTCATCCTTGAAGGGCTTGATGTTGTAGGAAAGGCGACACTACTGGTTGACACGGAGATCCCGACTTCAGCGAAGCCACCGAATGTTATATGGTTTGGGGTGTGGTGTTTTTGGTAAATGCAACTACTTGATGACCTCTACTGAGATTAGGTTCTTCTAGCTTCCAAAATTGAAGCCCGTGTTTTGAGCTAGTGGAATAGGTGGGTGTCCACTGATATCCATCTATATCATTCCTTCCCTCTTAGGAAGTAATGGTTCCTATTGTGTCAAGTTCCTATGGGAGATGGGAAATATTTTGTTGAATATGAACCTTGGTGAGTTTCTTGCCTTGTTGCAGAAGTTTTCTTGCTTAGCTTGTTGAAGGATGTTATGAAACTGTTGTTGTAGGGGTTGGATTTGTTCAACCAATCTAGTTGCATGATTTTCTAGAGTGTGGGAGGAATCTAGCGATGAAGATGTGACATGAGGAGTATGATGGGCTATGTTATAACGTTTCTTGATTGGGTAGTGTGGATGCCCCCCTATAAGTGAAGAAACAATATTTTTGTTCCCTTTGTATTAGAGACTACTTTGCGATGCCAATTTGGTGGGACAATAGTCAGAACTATCTTTTGTACTCTGTAGAGATGACCCCCTAGAGAAAAAATGACACTACAGGGTCGAGACTCATAAACAACATGAAACTTCCACATATATGGCTAGCCTAATAGAACATCACATAATTCTAGTGGGGAAACATCACACAATACCTCATTCTTGAATGAATTAATGTTGTAGGAAAAACAAAACTGTTGGTTGATGTGGAGACCCCTGCCCTGGTGAATCCTCCTATTGTTGTATGGCTAGGGGTGTGGTGTTGTTAGAAAGTCCAACTACTTGATGACCTATGCTAATATGAGGTTCTTTTGTCTTCCATTATCAAGTATAAAATGCAGCGAGGTCCCCTTCATTGATATATATGAATGCAAGAGCCTCTCCCCCTCCTCAAGATCCAATGATTCTTCTGGTTGGGTTGTTGTGGTCTTGATTTTAGTAGTGGGTTTTGCATCAATGATTTTCCTCTTATTTTTTTTCTTTCATATTGTCCACCAATAAATATTTTGAGAGACATTAATTGGTGTTGTGCCAAGGGATTTTGTGGAAGTTGCACCACTTCCTAGTGTCCTTCTTCATCTTCTCATTTCTCTTCTTTTCCTGTGGCTTGGACTGGTTATATTTCGCTTGGATATTATGTGAGTTAGGGATACCTTTACCATACTTTGGTCGTTGCGGATTTGCAGACCCAAATTACGACCTATTTTGCTTCTTAAATTTCTGCTCGATTTTGACAACGTATCGATAAGCAACTCCCAATGATTATATATCCATAAACTCCATTTCAGTTTTGATATACCTATGTAAAGCCTCACGATATATTAGAACCAAATGCCGCTCAAATTATTTGATTCCTATCTTGGTGTGCCCCTCTCGTATGGAAGGTATTTGTGAAATAAAACATTGTTTGGCCCCTTTCTTGATGAAGCATGGTCCATCTCATGTATTGTTTGTCATAGTTTCCAATAAGGTAGTATTTCTCCTTGATGGCATCCATAAAAAATACCAGGTGGGATCAACCCAAAATATTTCATCTCCTCTATGGAATTTTTCTCCCAATACGTTTCTCACCAATGTTTGACATGGGGGACAACCTTAAGGAGTGCAAAGGTGATCGTTTCTCTATCGAAAGAATTTTGGATAGAGAAATAACATGTTATCATATTGAACCACTTTTCCAAATCATCCACATCGATCTAACCTTCAAATATGAAATATCAAAATTAACTTATACCTTGAATGGGGAACCATCTCCAAAGCGACTACTTGACGAAGAGGTGCCTGCTATTGTCGATAATCGTTGAAGGATTTGGGAAAAATTCTCCAACATATTGTTCCTCTGTTGCATGAGGGATTTCATGAGAAATAGATTGATAGGATCTCCTTCTCCCTCATCTCTCTTTTCTTCCACCATGGGAGGCTGCTTGGGCTGGTGAGAGTGGTTTTCCTCAAGAGAAACTAGCTCGAGACCGAACTCTCTATATTTTGACCTTGTCAGGGACACACACTAAGAAACGACAAGGAGCAGCCTGCTCTGATACCACTAATACAAATTATTTTGAGAACTAAATCAAGTCAGAAATATAATAAGTAATTACATAGATGTATTTCTAAAAACACAAAGATACAATAATGCACAATTTTTATTAATGAAAGAAATACAGAAACTATAAAAATATAGAGTGAATGAACTCACTAGAATGGTGGCAAATTATCTATGAGAAATATTTGATAACTATGCTCATTTGAAAGAATACGATGTTTATAATGAAGCTCCAAAGGCCTTTTTAACACAAATACAATCCAAATCCCTAACCTTAGAACATGAAACGCCAAAATGTTTCTAAGCCCCAATTGGGGTAGTTGATACGTCAACTTCTTGAGGGCGTAAATTTTTCATACGATCTTTGTTTGGGGCATACGATAGCTTGTTGGAAAGGTCTAGCCAAGGAAAAAACATTCCATTAAGCCTAACATCTAAGTTTGGATATGGTATAGGATTTTCCGAGCCAAAAAAATGTCTTTTAGGGCCTCAAAATGGCCCCAAAAGTTTAGGACTGTAGAAAAAGTACCAAGGTGGAAACCCATGTTTTGAGCCAGTGGCATAGGTGGGTGGCCACATATATCCATATGGATTATTCCTTTCCCCTTAGGAATAAATGGTCCTCATTGCGTTAAGTTCAGGTGGGATATGGGAAATATTTTGTTGAATTTTGTTGGGCCTTGGTTAGGTACTAAGGAATAAAGCGAAGAAGACAAAAGAAGAAAGACAAAGTATGAACTATGCGAAAGAAACATAAATTGAGGAAGGGTCGAAGTGGTTAAAGAAGTAGAAAAGAAGGAATGACGTAAGGAAAAGAAATCCATTGAAATATAAGATCAAGGAAGATAAAGCATCCAATAATATGGATCATGGACAACATAGAAAGTGGAAGAAGACACCAATGGATACTTTGGAGCACCTCGCGAAAAAGAAGGAAGGATAGGCTGGCGAAGCCCTGAAAACACGGGTCATGTGGACCTAGGGTTTTGACACCTATGACTTTGGTATAAGGTTGTATGAGAGTCATGTAATGTATAAATAAAGGTCTATAAGACCTGGGATGAGGTTCATATTATGATTGTTGTTTCTCATTGTTGATTGTTGTTGTTGAGAGAAATATTGAGTCTGTATTCTGGATCTTCATCTGGGTGTGAAGATCAACCCTATAGATAGGTGCACAGGGAGGGAAGAGAAGGGGAGAGAGAGAGAGGGGCCTGCATCTAAGTGCATAAATAGAACTGTATGTTTTCATCTTATATATCAAGAAACACAATTGTTCCGTGGACATAGCCCTAGGGAGAGGGTGAACCATGTATATATTATTGTTCTTTGTGATTGATGTTGTGTTAACTGCTATCTGTTATACAATTATTGCATGATTTTTAGATCCACAATATAAACTCATGAATTAAGCATAATATTGATAAGCATAGCTAGGCTATCTGTGTTATTATTTTGGATCCACTTTTCATTTCCTCTGGTTGTAGACACCTGTATCCTGCAACCCCCCTATTGCTACTTCGGGACCACCAGAGAACATGATTTCGGGTCTTCAACTTTAAACTTGACATTCCCCCTATTTTCATAAATTGATCATAGGTATGGATTGATTTCCTTTGTCTTTGTGAATGTTGCAGAAATCAAATACTGTAGAGGTGTGAATGTTGCAGAAATCGAATATTGTAGAGGTGCTTCCTTCAAACCATTTGCATATGACCATACGTGTAGGACCACATGCTTATTAATTTAAGTGCTACTTCTTCTTTCACCCTTTGTTTATTTATTCCATATGACCTCGGGTGGTTACCAGACGCTAGGCCAAGCGATTTCTTGATCACTTATCAAAATCAACAGTCCCATTTTAATCTCCCAATGATATGGATGACTATTGGTACTTCGGGACTTCATCCTTTGTGACTTCCAAACTTTTTAAAAATCTCTCGAATAAAATACCTGTGTCCATAATCTTCAATGGTTGAGAATGCTCTCTGAATTAGATCAACGGTTAGCGTCACTTCATAGTTTACACAGATTTTATCCTTTCGCTGTACTTGATCGACGGTCGAGAACGCTCTCCAAAGTGTTCTTCAGATCAGATGATTCATGTCCACCTTGGGACTTCGAATATTTGTTGGTGGTGAAACTCCCGAAGTAAAAAATCCCAGAGTGGCGTAACTTTATGACATCACTAATTGACGTGGCACTTCCTGAGTGGCTACCACGTGTCACCTATATTCATGGCTTATGTATGATTAAAGTACCTATGGGACCTTGACACTTGTCATCATATGATTATGCCACATGTCCTTGCTGACATCACTGCTGATGACATGGGCTCTCAATATGAGTGCTACATGTCTTAAACTTGTGACTTCGTAACTTTAGCCTTTGGGACTTCAGGCAATTAGATTTCGCCACTTCCCAATTCTCCCGAAGTGAGATTCCCTAAAGTGTAAACCTCGAGTAACTTTGACTTCATCTAATGGTCATTCTTTAACCCGAAATGGATTAACATGATCCAACGACTGTCGGGAATTCAAATATTCAGGGATCTCGGGCCTTTTCCCTTGCTTATCCTATCCTTCTACTTTCCTCGATCCGACGGTCAGGATATATCCCGAATTATTTCCTCAGATCAGACGGCTTGCATCTACGTTGGGACATTTGTGGCTTACTTTTTCCTTCCAATAAGCATGATCTGATGGTCCTGATATCTCCCAAAGTGTTCTTCATATCGGACGGTTCACATTTAATTCGGGCGTTCGACCTTCGGGTGATCTTACTTGTTCTCAACCCTTTTATCTCGAAGTGGTTAGCGCCAAACTTGACCACTTCTACCTTGGCGTGCTCTAAATAGATCATACAGTCCTCATTTACTTCGTGACTTTGTATCAGATGATCTTAGTCTTTTCTTATCCTATCCTTCCACTTAACTTGATCCAATGCTCGATGTGGATTGCGGAACCATAACTTTCCTGTGGTTTAATTCGTCGCCCAAACTCCACAATTGAAGTTGTGCGAATGTTGGTGGGTTAACCACAATAATCGATCTTTGAATCGATGAGATCTGATGGTATAGACTAATTGCAGGATTGGAAATAATGTGTAGTTTAATTCTCCCTTCGCACTCCACAATCAATCCTTGCCCTTGATCTGGCTCTTGCGTATCCAACGATCACGACTTGATCTGATCGTGTTTTTTCAATGCACTTTCCCTTCTGAGCTTCATGTGCTTCATCTCTTCTGGGCTTCTGATCTTCATTCGCTAACCCTCCTGAGCTTTAATCTCTGCAAACTGTCATACTATTTGACATCAATGATACCTGCATATATTTATTTGACATGAACTCTGCATATTGTTATACTATTTGACATCAATGAAAACACATTAATGACACTATGTCCAACAAAAAGCATGAACTGAAAATGAACATTGACATAATTCTATGATACAAGAGGCAACAACATACTCTCCATAGTGATTGGAAGAATAACCACATGGAGGAGTAAGAACTTTGTGTAACTGATTTAGTTTCCTAAATCCATACTAACCCATATTGTTGACACCATAGTCAAAACTATGTGCTTTGTTTAGAGGTGACTCAACTGCTACCAATAACAGTAAATAAGACTCATTCCTATGCACGTTTTTTAATTATTTTATTTTTTTGTATTTTTCATATTGGAAATTCTGAAAAGGAATAAAAGAATTCTAGAATACACAAAGTAAATGAGTTTCACAAGCAAGAAAACTAGTTCTAAGTGTAATGAACATACCTATGCTCAATGAAAAGAAGCATGTGCAGGATATGGACACTTGGGGGAATGTTTCCTCCTAGGGTACATGTGTTAAATTGCAAAGGAAAATATTGCAAGGCTAGCAATTTATGAGAATTCATAAGAAAAAGGGTGAGAAACAACAAGTTGAAGTCGGTATTAGGCTCAAAAGCATGAAAGGTAAGTATGGAATGTATTTACAAATTGAACAGAAAAGTATGGGTTCCCCATGGGTAAATAGTCAGAATAAGATTTACAAGAATATGAGTTTTCAATGAAATCTCATAGTGGGACTAACAAGACTCCTGAGCCTAAGAAAAAACTTCAACATGGGCACCAAAAGGAAAAGCATGTGCTATCTAGGATGCTCATGATGGTAGGTTCTATCACGAACAAAATGAAACTTAAAAACAATAATAAAGGCCTGTGTCACTCATAAGTTGGGTTGGCCCTAAGGTAATTGTATACAATTCCACCGATTATGCATAATGCAAAGTGGAATGAACATACCCTATATGTCAGTTGTGGAAACATTACGTGAAAGAGTCAGAAAAATTGGACCAATGGATATAAAATTCCATTTTAATCATATTCCCTAAAAAATATAAGCAACAACATCTGGTTTTAAACAAATCCTTTGGATGAGTAAGCTCTGCAAGACATTAAAGTAGAATACAAGAAGCCAATTTCTATACTATGTGACGACACCAATGCCATAAGTATTTCCAAGAACCCATTGATGCACTCAAAGAAAAAACATATCCTAATTAAATATCATTTTTTGAGGGAACACGTGAATGATAAGACTGTTAAGCTAGAGTATGTTACTACAAAGGAACAAATTGCAGATATGTTTACCAAACCCCTACCTAGAGATACATTTGAGTATCTTCGACAGAAGATGGGAACCATTCCCATTTCTATATAAAATGTTCAGTTGAAAGATCTTGGGAGACTAATAGAACCAAAAACTTAGGGAGAGAGTGCATATAATTGAATGTTGCAGAAACATAAATATCTGAAGATCAAGACTGAGAAGCACTGTCCTAGGGGGCATCAGTACAACCCAAGGAAAATTCAATGCAAATAGATTGTGTTTAGAAGCTTCCCAAAATGGGTTTTTAACAGCACCCATAGTACACCAACTAAAAAGACAACAACATCTTTGATAAGGGAAGTTTGAATGGAGACAAGACAAAGATTTATTGGCAAAAATTCTAAAGCATCCCCTTGAAATACACAAGACAAAATTAATAATCCTCAAGGGGGCAGACATTGATAGGAGGAGTTTTATAAAGGTGGAGAAGAAAATGAACAATGACCCATGAATAATACATGTGCAATGGAGTGACCCATCGGGAGAAAATAGAGAAAGAAAATGAAAAATGACCCATGACTAATACCCATAGGGGGGTAAGAGATGTTTTACTCAATGTTTTCCATCAATGACAAGGGGGATATTGTTGGATAGTTTGTGTCATTGATGTCAACATTGTAAGGGGAGATTGTTGGATAACCTTATGTCAGTGATGTCAACACTGTAAGGGGAATAAAAAAGTGTAGATTCCTTTCTACTATCATCCACCAAGTTGATTCCTATGTGATCTCTCAAGAGCAGAAAAAGAGTTTACATGCATGCAAAATCATGTTCAAAATTATGACTAGAAAGGAAATTCAATGTACATAATAGATCCATGTAAACAATCAATGGTAAAAATTAATGAATTGAACGATGGAAATAAATTGATGGCAAGAATATCCATAGTGGTAATAAATCAATGTGGAAGGATCACAATGTGGCAACGTGGTAGAACCAGAATCATTGATCATTATAGAGAAATGTTAGGAATGAATGATAGATCTACTAGCTATAGTGTGCCTCTAATCTAACAGAACCACCATCTATAAGAGAACTACTATTATAATAAAATAGGAGGAATATCGACCATTGATCACATAATGGATCAACAATTATCCATTAAATATCGTGTGGCCCACAACAAGAGCATTAGAAATAGAATTAAATAAGATTAGATAATGGAGATCTTTTCATCCATTGGGAGATGATATCAACGACGCTTGTCAAATAGAGAGAAACCAACTAGCACGTGGTTTAACATAAAGTAACCCCCTCATAATTTCAACATATGCTAAAATGGAAAGACACATTATTGTTTATTGTGGCCCCTGCCTCTAGATCTAAGTCAAGGGTATACCCCCCGCAATAAATCTAGTGGTCCCGCATGCTTGGTTCTATACCCATTGTGCCATATCAAGTAACAAAGGAAAATAATCCCTGAGGGGATTACACTCCATGCAAACATTCCAATGACTATTTGGAAATCTGGTCGGCTCAAAGGATGAATCGGGTCCACATTCATTGTAAAATAAGTCCACAAAATTCAATTGAAACCATATATAAGTATAACGAAGATGAAAAAAATAAGTAATAAGGAGGGAGATTTGAGATAACATGTTTGAGTTTAACAGTGATTGCAGAGGAGAGTGAATATGAAGATAAATTAGAAAACAAGGAGTTTCAATATGGTTAGTTCAAGATAATAACTAAACAAAGAAACAAGGAAGATGGAATTTTGGACATTCTAAGGGACGAAGACTTATTTTGTGCATTGAAATTTCAGAGAAATGATTGAAAGGTATGGTGACATAAACTTTAGAGGAGTAATTTCGATGAACACGAGCACAATTAAGTTATAATTATTGCAATAAGAATATTTTTTTTTTAATAAAGATATGGTGCAGTTATGATAGTTCTTTATAGATGTAACTCTGTTCTTAAAGAATTTGAAAGAATGTTTTAGATCAATAAGAATAATATAAATCCAGTACACCAGTTTCTTGTGAACAAATGAAAAATTAAGGGTGGCGGGGTGGAGTAAGTAAATATTGAGTTGAATCTCAATTTGCAGGTTGGTGCCTATTTGTAGGTTAGTGCCTACAAAGGATTGGTGTCCTCATCAATTTTTCAGGATGGTACCTATTTGTAGGTTGGTGCCTATAGAGGATTGGTGTCCTCAATTGATTTGCAGGTTGGTGCCTACATAGGTTTGGTGTCCTCATCCATTTGCAAGTTGGTGCTTGTTTGTAGGTTGGTTCCTATAGAGGATTGGTGTCCTCATCCATTTGTAGGCTGGTGCATGTTTGTAGGTTGGTGCCTATAGAGGATTGGTGTCCTCATCCATTTTCAGTTTGGTGTCTGTTTGTATGTTTCTACCTATTTATAGGTTGGTGTCCTCATTGATAGTCATTTTTACATGAATTGATATTCATTTATAAATATTTTTAAGGTATTCATAATTTGGGTTTCCACCTCTATATGTGTAAATGTGTTGAACACTATATGTGATTATGATGAGTACATTTATGGTAAAATTGACTACAAGTATAAATCTTAACTGTGTTTTAAAATCATATTAGAATAAAAGTTATTAAAAGTATACAATATTGATTCACCCCCCTCTCAATACTATAAAAAATCTCAACAATTGGTATCATAATGGGTTCCTTTAACAACAGTCTAACCACTAGAAGGAAAATCCCAGTAGATCACATGGATAAATTGAGATACTATCCTTAAGAAAGTATGCATACTTTGATGGAATAGATTACGCCTTCTGGAGCATCAAAATGAGAGTATATCTACAGTCACTAGGATATGGTGTTTGGGAATAAGTCAAGAATGGTTATGAAACTCCAACGAATTAACTTTTTGACATAGGTGCAAATAATATCAGTGAAAATAACTCAAAAGCAATGAATGCAATTCTGTAAGGATTATCAAAATCATAATTCACCAAAGTTATGCACTGCAAATATGCAAAGGAGATGTGGGATAAACTGAAGAAAACTTATGAAGGAGATGATAAATTCAAGCAAGAAAAACTACAAAATAATAGGAATCAATTTGAAAGCCTAAAGAATAATGAAGAAGAAAACTTTGAAACATATCTTCTTCATGTGGAATTGCAAACATCATTAGAGGCTTAGGTGAAACAATTGATGAAAAAAATATTGTGCAAAAATTACTTAGGTCACTTCCTATGAGATTCAATCCTAAGATATCAACTCTTGAAGATAGAAAATATTTGAAAAAATTAACAATTGATGAATTGCATGTAATTCTTATAGCCTATGAGATGTGAATAGGACAAGAAGAAGTACCTAAAAAGGAAGCAACATTCAAAGCCTCAAAGAAGAGTAACAGAAGAAAATAAAAATCAAGTGACAACTCAAATGATGATTCTAATACAGAAGAAGCCAATTGATCCAGATTATTGAGAACAAAATGAAGGTGTAAATATAATAAGTAAATACACATATATGTTTCCCAAAACAGATAGATACATTAATGCACAATTTTTATTAAATACGGAAATGTACAGAAACTATAAAAATACAAAGTGAATGACTCGCTATAATGGTGGAAGCTTATCTCTGAGAAGAGATGTGATGGATATTCTCATTCACAATAATATGAAAATATTTACAATGAGGCTCCAAAGGCCTTTTTAACATAAATAAAATCCAAAAACCTAACCCCGGAAGATGAAACGCCAAAATGTTTGTGGGCCCCAATGGGGGTAGTTGATATGTCAATTTCCCAAGGACGTAAATTTTGCATACAATATCTGATTGGGGCGCACGATAGCTCGTTGGAAATTTATATACTAGGAATACACATTTTTCTTTCACAGTCTAGCTAAAGCCTATAGTGTGACTGTGCCACGCGCCAAAAAACGTTGTTTATGGCCTTAAAACGACCCCGAAAGTTTAGGACTCGAAAAATGGTAGAAAAACTACCAAGGTGGAAACACCTATTTTGAGCTAGTGGAATAGGTGGGTGGCCACCAATTTCTGCCTAGATCATTCCCCCCCCCCTTCGGAAGAAATGGTCTCCATTGTGTCAAGTTCCAAGGGAAGATTTTGTTGAATCTGAACCTTGGTGAGCTTCTTTCCTTGCTAAAGAAGTTGTCCCACTTAGCTTGTTGAAGGATGCTATGAACCTGTTATTGGAGGGGTTGGATCCATTCAACCAATATAGATACATGATCTTCCTAAGTGTTGGAGAACTCTTTTGGTGAAGATTAAACATGAAGAGCATAAATGGATTTGTTATAACTTTGCTTGACTAGAAAATGTGGAGGCACCTTTGTAGGTGCAGTAAGATACCTTGGTGCTCTTATAGAATCTCGCTGATTTTCGTATGCTATATAGAAGGGTATTGGGTCAAGGTTGCAATTATTGTAATGTCATTCTCTTCTGAACAAATCATGAAGAGGCTAAACTTTATGGTATGAGAGATTACTTTGTAACATTTTTTTTATCAGTATAGTAGTTGGAACTACCTCTGGTATCCTATAGAGATGACCCCCCAGAGTAACAATGATGCTACGGGGTAGAGACTCATAAAAAACATGAATCTTCCACATACATGGCTTTCCTAACACAACATCATATACTTTCATTGGGGAAACATCACACAGTACCTCATTCTTGAAGGGATTGATGTCATATGATAAGAGACACTATTGGCTAACATGAAGATCCCATCCCTGGTGAAGCCATATGATGTTGTATGGTTGTAGGTGTGGTGTTGTCATAAAATCAAACTGCTTAAGAACCTCTATTGATATGAGGTTATTTTGGCTTCCATTATAAAAAATAAAATGCAATGAGGTCCCCATCACCCACATATGTGAATGGAAGAGGTGCTCCCCATCCTCATGATCCTCTAGTTCTTCTGGTTGGATTGTTGCAGTTGTGACAATAACAGTTGGTTCTACATCAATTACCTGTCTCATTTTATTATTTTTTGAATCAAAGTCTGATTTGGGGCTCAAATATTTTTCTTTGAGCTCATATACCAATGATTGTTTTGAGTGACTTTCATTAGTGTTGTGCCAAGGGATTTTGTGGAATTCACACCACTTCCCAATGTCCTTCTTTGTCTTCTCATTTCTCTTCTTTTCCCACAGCTTGGAATGGTTGTATTGAGGTTGGTTGTTCTGTGAGTTAGGGATGCCTTTACCATACTTTGGTTGTTTCATATTTGCAGACCCAACCTCCCACTTGTTCCACTGCTTAAATTTCTGCTCAATTTTGACATCATATTGATAAGAAAATCCCAGTGATGAGATGTCCAAAAAATCCATTTCGGTTTGGATGTACCTGTGTATATCCCCATGGTATTTTAGAACCATATGTCGTTCAGAGTATTTGATACCCATGTTGGTGTGAAAGGTATGGAAGTTATTTGTGAACTCCAGATCTGTTTGGCCCCTCTCTTGATGCAGCGTGGTCCATCTCATGTACTGGTCATCATAGTTTCCCATAGGTTAATATTTCTCCTTGACCGCATCCATACAAAAATATCAAGTGGGCTCAACCCAAAATATTCTAGAATCCTATGTGGAATTCCCCCCCCCCC
>ML778684.1:1222258-1242669 GCA_009831015.1 Picea engelmannii
CATTAAGTTTCCCACCAATGTTTGACATCGGGGAGAGCCTTAAGGATAAAAAAGGTGATATTTTCTTTGTCGGAAAAATTGTGAACAGATAAATAACCTTCTAGTAAATTTAACCATTTTTCCAAAGCATCCGCATCGATCTAAACTTCAAATACGAGAATATCAAAATTAACTTGTACCTTGAATGTGGCAATTTCTCCAAACCAACTTCTTGATGAAGATGCGCATGTTATTGTCGATAATCGTTGAAGGATTTAGAAAATATTATCCATCATCTTGTTCCTCTGTTGCGCGAGGGATTCCATGAGAAAAAAATTGATGGGATCTTATGCTTCCTCGTATCTCTTTTAATTTTCCATGTGATGCTACTTGGGATGGCGAGATTGGTTTTCCTCAAGAGAAAATAGCTCGAGACCCAACTCTCTATACCTTGACCTGGTCAGGGACATGCACTGAGTAATGAAAAGGAGTAGCTTTCTCTGATACCACTGATCTTGATTATTTTGAGAACAAAATGAAGGAAAAAATATAATAAGTAAATACACAGATATATTACGAGAAACACAGAGATACAATAACGTATAATTTTTATTAAATACGGAAATGTATAGAAACTGTAAAAATATAGAGTGAATGACTCATTATAATTGTGGAAATTTATCTCTGAGAAGAGATGTCATGGCTACAGTCATTCACAAGAATATGATGATGTTTATAATAAGGCTCTAAAGAAATTTTTAACCTAAATAAAATCCGAAACCCTAACCCTATAAGATGAAATGACAAAAGGTTTGTGGGCCCCGATGGGGGTAGTTGATACGTGAACTTCCAAAGGGAATAACTTTTGCATACGATCTCCATTTGGGGTGCACGACAGATCTTTGGAAAGGTCTATTCGAGGAATACACATTGTGGCTAAACGATATAATTTCATTGTTCCACGCCCAAAAAACATTGTTTAGGGCCTCAAAATGACCCTAGAAGTTTAATACTCGAAAACTATAGAAAAACTGCCAAGGTGGAAACCTTTGTTTTGAGCCAGTGGAATAGGTGGGTGGCCACCAATTTCTGCCTGGATCACCAAATTTGCAAGAAGGCTCCAGAGAGGAACTGGAAAATATGAAGGTATGATTCCTTTCAAATGTTTTAATTGTGGTGGAGTTGGACACTTTGTTGTCAAATGTCCTCATAATAAGAACAAGGATAACAAATACCAATAAAAATTTAACCCTAATGAAATAAGGAAGGGTAACAACCAGAGGAAAAAATACCTCCATAAGCAAAATAAGAACCTTTATTCCAAATATGATTACTACTCATCTTTCGAAAGTGATGAAGAAGTTGAAGATACTTTTCTCTACATGGTTCAAGAAATAGAGTCCATTGAAGATGAAGACAATAACACCATCCCATATATTGGTGAAAATGATGATGTGGATGTTGATCTTGAAGGAGAATTACTTTTAGCCCTAGATGAAATAGAAAGGCTCAAAAGAAAGAATAAACAATTGAAAGAAAGGTTTTCACATAACTCTGATCTAGCTTCTCAATTACAAGAACAAAAGAAAGTTGAAGAGGAAATAATGAGTCAACTTCAAAACAAACAAGAATATTGTGAGAAACTTGAAAAAGAAAATGTTTCCCTAATGAATGAAATCAATGTACTTATAGTTTAGTTGAACAACAGTAAAAAAATTTAACAAAGTTCCATGATGTTAGACAATATGCTCAATAATCAAAGATCACCATTTGATAGAACTGGACTTGGTTACAATCCCAACCTCACATTACAAGGAACCAAGGAAGAACAAAAGAGATATGATATTTCACTAAACAATCCCACTGAATGAAATACCAATGAAGCAAACCCTGATTAGCAAAAGCCAACTTCCCTTCATAGGAATAATGAATCCAGAAAGGTGATGATACCCAGAAGACCTACTATGAACATGTATTCATATATCTTTCTTGGTAATTGTTTTTCATGCAACAATTTTGGACATAAGGCAATAGACTACAGATCATATCCAAGAAATGACCAAGTAATAAATGGAGGCATGTTCAATGCTCCAAGAAATAATTATGTGAATAACAAAGTAAAAAATCTTGTTGACAACAGAAACATGAATTCATTTTCTCCAATGTTTAAATACAATATTGAATGTTATAAATTCCATAAATTTTTCCACAAAGCTAAGGGTTTCAAAATTTGGATACATGCCCCTATTGATAAACAAGCCGATATTAGCAATACCATCAAATTCTGGAGAAAGAAACAAGAGAAGAGTTCTCAGGAAGAATATGATTTAGCAATGCATGCTCAAAGAAAATAAATATATTGGTACATAGACAATGGATGCTCATGGCATATGACTGGTGATAAAAACAAATTTCTTATACTATAGAGAGAGAAGGGGGGAAGTATTTGATTTGGAGATAATAAATCTGCCAAGATAATTGGGAAATGTAATATCATCCTTGGAAGTTAGAAGGCCAAAACATAAAATGTTCTACTAGTTGAAGATTTAAAGCATGACCTTCTAAGTGTTATCCACCTGTGTGACCAGGGACACACACTCATATTTAACTCCCAATAATGTAGACTAAGAAAATAATACACTGGTAGATTAGTAGCAACAAAAATCAGAACTCCAAACAATTATATATTCTAAATAAAATTGGAAGAGAAGTATGTTGTGTGGGAAAAAAAGATAGAAGTTGGTTGTGGAATAAGAGAATGGGACATTTAAGCTTTGAAAACTTAGTCAAGGTCATTAACAACCAGGCAGTAAGAGGCATGCCAAAAATCATTCGGCCCTCAAATCCAATTTGTAAACATTGTCAACATCGGAAACAAACAAGAGTGAGATTCAGAACCAATGAATATTCAACATCAAGACCATTGGAACTCATCGACACTGATCTCTGTGGACCAACCAAATCACAAAGGATGCAAGGTAACCATCACTTAATAATGCTCATTTATGATTACATAAGAATGAATTAGGCAACCTTTCTCAAGCATAAATCAGAATCCTTTGGGAAGTTCAAAGCATTCAAATCATTAGTTGAAAATGAAACATATTTGAATATCAAATTCCTAAGGTCAGATAATGGAGGAGAATTCACCTCATATGAGTTTAATGATTTTTTTGAAGATCATGGAATAAGAAGACACTTATCATATGGAAGAACATCTCAACAAAATGGAGTGGTTGAAAGGAAAAATGATACCATACAAGAAATAGCCAGAACTATGCCAAATCAAGATAATCTTTTAGATACATTTTGGAGGGATGCATTCTACACAATTGTCTATATTCTAAATAGATCACAAATCCGAGTTAACAGTGAAAAAAATCCATATGATTTGTGGAAAGGCATGTTGTTGGCACAGGGGTAGACACGGGGTTCAACGCTTCAACAACGCACCAACAAAACCCTAACTACCGGCCCTTTCGGCAACACCTGCGAAGTAGATGAAGTCTCACCCAAGGTAGAGGCAGGGGGGGTTGTAGGAATCAAGTGTATACAACCTATATGGGACACATATATGTGATTAAAATACTTAACAAAGAACTTATCAATAAATGTTCATTAGTATTTGACCCTTATTCACATCACAGATTCAAACCCTAATTACAGAACAACATAGTATTCAACAAGATCTAAGCATGGTTAACCATTTAGCACATAGAATCAACCAGATCTAGCATTCATTCATGTTATTAATCACTAATATACTACATTATATGTATCTAACATACATAAATATTTGACACTAAGCATAAATCACATCAATAACAAAAAACAATCACAACACAGGATATACGTGGTTCACCCCCAGCATGGGGCTACATCCACCAACTCTTCGCCTTCTTTATTATCTTCTTTCAATATTCTTACATGCATAGAGCCTCAAAACCCACTCCGCATAGGATAGGAGATCTTTCGCACTTTGCTAGATCCTCCTTCCCCGAGTTTGGCACAGAACAGAGCCTTCTTATAATCACTTGCACTTAGATTTGCAAGTTCTCAACACACAGTATGCACAAAGCATTCACAACTATTTGCACTTATCTCACTGGATTACAACTGAATCCTTCTTACATTTCCTAGCTACTTATTTATACATTACAAAAGGGGACTAAACATGGGTAATATCCATGGGCCAACATCCCATACTCATTACATAAACCCTAAACCCAAAAAGACTGTAAAAAGGGGGTGAGATCCCACAATCTACGCTTTCCTGTGTGCTCCGTCTTCGACCTACCTGTCGAAGTCCCAAGAATGGTCAAACATGACCAAGGTTCCCCAAAAATTGGTTGAGGGCCAACAGGCCCCCAACACTCACCTGTGACTCATCTCGAGTCACTCTGATATGGGCAAATCTGCTTTGAAGGCCTCGATCTTGGCTTGAGATGCCTCGACTCTACTTTTTCAGAGCCTCCTATTCGACGAAATCATGAATGATTTTATCAGTGACAGGTCCTTCCAAGAGATGTTCCACTGTGGTGACCACTTATTCCAGTTGTGCGCCTTTTCCTTCGTTCTCCTCAAAAAGTGTGCAGGCTTCGTCTTATACTGGCTAAAGTCTCTGGGTCACTTCCATGACTTTACTCTGGATGGCATGGACCTGCTGCTAAACTTCACACTGTTCTTGTGACCTTTTCATCTCCTCGACCGCTAACAATAGCTTCAACTATGCCTGTACTGTCGCTTCTTGCTGCTTGGCTTCTTGAAGTTGTGACTCCAATGTCCTTAGTTATGGGTCCTCTGCAAGGCGCTCATAGTTCTATGCACTTCGATTGCTGAGTTATTTGCATTCTAAGGCCAATTCCTTGATTCTTTTGACTGCGCTTCGGGCAGTTTCTTCTCTCTGATCTCTCACTTCCTGCGAAGTGCTCGACACTGCTTGCAATTCTAGTCTTGATACTCTTTCTTGGAGCTTCTGAATGGATTCAGCGAGCTTCCCCACTTGGCTCTCAGTTGTTTCCTCTTCCATCTATGCCAAGCCTGACACATAGTGAAGTACTCTAGTGATTGCTTCTTTAACTCCAATATGCTCCGCGAATAGATGTTCTTTTTCTTTCTATAGTTTCTCTCTGTCCTCTGCAAACTTCGCCTGGAGGTCATCTTTCTCTTGTTGCGCAACCCGATGTTTCTCTAGGGCTTCCTCCTTTGCTTCATTTAATGCCACTGTGGCCTGCAATTTTTCTTCCTGGACCCTACGAAGGCGAGCCTCTATTGCATATTCTATTCTACGTAGTTGGGAAAGCTCATCTCCTACTTCTATGCCCCTTGATGACAATGGCGCAGTAAACATTGCATGGCTCGAGTAAAGAGCCTAATGTACCCCTTTGAGCTCTGCCTTGATACTGTCATACATTGTATCCTGTTTGACTTCTCTTCACTGCAAAATTTCCTCAGAAGTATTTGATACAACTGTGATGATGAGGTCAATATCATCCACCATAAGTATAGTCTGTAAGTGGGGCTTATTGGTGCGTGACTTCTTCCATGCTGAGGGTTTCTTTGGAGATAAATTTCTTTTCTTGGATGTCTCCATCTTTGTAAGGGGATATTTAGGTGGTGTTACTTCACCTTGTTCCTTCTTTTCTTCTTTCCCTTCGTCCTCTTCTTTGTCTACTTCGTCACCTCCTCCCCCTTCAGGTGAATCTGGTGTAGTCTCCTTTGATGTGCTGTGCATTTCCAGTACTTCTTAATTCTTCTTCCTCTTGTTTATTCTGGGTCCATCATACTCTTCGTGGGTGACTACAGGAATTCCAATGAGGTTGAGTTTGGAGAGTTCTGTCTGTTCGAATGGTACAAGGAATTTCGTAGGCCATTCCTTGGTTATTTCTAGTGAGTTTGTAATAGGACTGGAGCTCTTCGTTATGTTTGTATCCACGTGAAGTGATGTAAATGAAGTGTTTGACTACATGGAAATTTTCTATTAGCCTAAACCTATGAAGTGTATTCGACGTCATGCGAGGGAAGGATTCAATGGCCCTTTTCAGTTGTAAGTAATAGGCATGGAACACCGCACTGGACTGCCATTGCTTTTCCATGTTGCTTGAATACCGGAGGGTAGTGAACCTCGTGGCCAGTGATTCAGACGACTCAACTTCAGGGAAGGTTTCTCCCTCCAACATCTCCCAAGTGTTGAAGGCAACGAGAATCAACAACTAGCTGAAGTGAAAATTGTATCCCTGGTCTTGCGCTTCACGACAATCTTTCTCCAATTGGTTGACGAGGTAGCTTGCCCATTTCATTTGCATGCCTTCAATTCATTTTCCTGTGAGTTTGATGACAAACCCCATGACCTGCATTGGTCTATTCTTCCTGATGAGCTTACCTGCTATCAGATGAAAAGCTAGGAGCACTACACCATTTTGGATGGAGGATACCTTGTAGCCTCGCCTTCCTTTCTCCACATCGTTGTAGGTGTCCTTTATTCACTGCACCAAGGTGCGATCTGTAGCCTTCCCTGGTTAAAAGTCCTAAGGTTCTGGTCCTTGCATGCTCAATCCAGTGATTCAGTGGATCAGTGATAGATCTACAGTGATGCATTTATCCAACCAAAGGTAACCTCTATGGTAGCATGACAGGAGGAGTTTAACACATGCATTAACTTCTTGATGTTTTTCTAAGTGTGGTATCTTCATCACATTAAGGATGGTTGATCTTGCGATGTCCATGGTCCATGACTGAGGGATTATATTCTAATTCTTCCCCATTTTCTTTCTTAATTACTTATGTGGTGAGAGCATTCCATAATTCTTGTGGTCTCCCAAGTTGAAATCACTAATCTTGAGTGTCAGGATTTGTCCCAATTGCAGTCCAACTATGCATATCCCCTTCGGGAGGTACGTAGTGATCAGTGTATAGTTGAAGTCCCTTGAGATGCTATCAAAACTAAATGCGCCAGCTAGAGGCGGGATATAGTCGGGCATGACCGATGGGATAAGCTTTGCGTTCACCAAGTCGTCGCGATGCTTGCTCCGTTTCTCTGTTGCAGTTCAAGATGGCCCAGGTTGACATGTAGTCAATGGGGAGGCTTCCAATCCTCTCATCGATGAGGCATGTGCTCCTAATGACATGACCTTCTCCACCATGAGGTCAATCAAAATATTTTCGATGGATTTCTACACTACACTAAGGTCACTCAACATGCATGCTCATGATCAAATGTTTCAGATAGGTGGACAAACGCTTAAGGTAAGAAAAATAGGTGGTGAGGTCTCAATAAGCACTATGAAAAAGCAATTAGTTCTATGTGGGCTCAGATAATAACAATTTTCAAAAGTTTCCCCAGTGCAACATTCGATGGGTTAAATAGACAACATCTTAATGGACTCCTCCAACGGGAAGGAATGCCTCAATCAATACAATTCCATCCATTATGGCACGGTGCCAATGATCTAATGACGATCTTTCTGGAAACAACTACATTTCTAGCCGTTCTGGAGCATCATTCTAACGATCAGGATTCCTCCAACGACCATATTGCCTCGCTGTGGTGAAGTGCTAGTCAGTGTTATTCTTCTATTCTAGCGAGGTTCAAGTTCTGCAAGCCTTCCTTATGTGAAGTTATTTCTGGGACCTCCTATAATTTTTCTAGCTTTTCTTTCTTCTTACTGAGATTTATTTCTTTCTTTTCGGTGATTTGCGTCTCTGGATTCCTCTTTCCATTTTTGTTCTTATCCTTTCTTAGCATAGTAAGTTCACAATGCTGAGGGTCTTTCACAGGGTTCGAGGGTAATATATTTTCTTTTATTATTTCTGGAGTAGGTTCTTTTCTCTTCTACATGGATAATTTCTTTAATCCTTCTTGCATTCTTTCGACTTTGACAACTAGGTTTCTGGCCCTCAGTTGCTTCGACTTGTCCTCCTATTCTTCTATTAAGCATGATATTCTCTTAGCCATGAAATCCCTTAATTATTTCTTTTTTTGTTCTATAGCTTCCTCTTCTTCTCTCCTTTGGATCTGATCTCTCTCAATCTAAGTCCTTCCTAACAAAAGTACAAAATGGGCGTTGTTCTCAACAAACTTAAGGACCTAGAATTATTCTTCTGTCGATGTTCCATGAGCACTCATAGTTACATGAGTAAGTCTTCCACATAGGGTTATCATCTTTCCTTTAAACAATCCTATTCCTCCCAATGAAGGAATCATAGCGGGCTTTCCCAAAATTTCCCAAGTACTTTCTGGCATAATGTTCACCTGTGTTTCTGCATCCAATACACAGTCTATGTCGAAGTCTTCTATTCTTGTTTCTATGCACTCTTTCTCTTTTAAGATTTGTGATAAATTGATGTCTCTGTGATCATTCAATGTTTCTTTCATCTGCAATAATATAGCCTTACATTCTTTTTGGTTCTTTGGAATATTCTTAGTCTCTTGAACTTCCTCATGGTTTTCTTGTCTCATGTTCATCTTCTCAACTTTAGCAATCATTCTAGGGAAATCTAAAACTTCATGTCTAGTAGCTTTACAACAAAGGAAATTAGGACCTCTACCAAGGCATTCCTTAGCAATATGTCCTGGTCTTCTACAATTATAACATAATTTCAATCCTCTCTTTCTCTTAAACGATCCCCAATCTTTCCTGTACTGTGCAATGGGATCACAGTGATGGACCTGAAAAAAATTCTTTCTAGGATCCTGCATCTACTTGTTAGTCCAAAAGTTCTTTCCATGCATAGGAATAACATATCTTTCACTATTTCTATCAGATCTATTCATATCACATCTTCTTTCTTCTAGCTATGCCCTAGTTTTCAGACTAGGATGAAATCTATCAAATATACCTAGATCCATTCTTTCGAAAGAAAAATTTCAACTTATATTACCTTTATCAGAGCACCAAGATTTAATATCTTACCTCTTTTCTTCAGATTAGACTTCTCCTTGTGGGACGAAGCTTCAAAATTCAAGTAGAGTATTGCGCACTACAACAACAGATCTATGCATAGAGATTTCTCTTTTCCTCAGTTCCCAACAATCACAGTTTCAAGTCTCGACAACTGAACCATTTTTTGGCACAGGGGCAGACCCAGAATTCAACGCTTCAACAACGCACCAACAAAACCCTAACTACGGGCCCTTTCGATGACACCTGTGAAGTAGATGAAGTCTCACCTGAGGTAGAGGCAGGGGGGTTGTAGGACTCAAGTGTTTACAACCTAGCTAGGACACAGATCTGTGATCAAAATACTTAACAGAGCACTTAACAATTAACGTTCATTAGTCTTTGACCCTTATTCACATCGCAGATTCAAACCCTAATTACATAACACTATAATATTCAACAAGATCTAATCATGGTTAACCATTTAGCACATAGCATCAAAAATATCTAGCATTCATTCATGTTACTAAGCACTAATCTACTACATTAGATGTATCTAACATACATAAACATTCATCACTAATCATAAATCACATCAATAACACAAAGTAGTGACAACACATGATATATCTGGTTCACCCCCAGCGTGGGGCTACGTCCACCAACTCTTCGCCTTCTTTATTATCTTCTTTCAATCTTCTTACATTCACAGAGCCTCAAAACCCACTCCTCATAGGATAGGATATCTATGCTCACTTCTCTAGATCCTCCTTCCCCGAGTTTGGCACAACACAGAGTCTTCTTATAATCACTTGCACTTATCTATGCAAGTTCTCAACACACAGTATGCACAAAGCATTCACAACTATTTTCACTTAGCTCATTGACTTACAACTAACTCTTTCTTACATTATAAAAGGGGCCTAAACATGGTTAATACCCATAGAATGACATCCCATACCCGTTACATAAACCCTAAACCCAAAAATCCCATAAAATGGGGGCAAGATCCCGCAATCTCTGCTTCACCTGGATGCTCCATCTTTGACTTGCCTGTCGAAGTCCCAAGAATGGTCAAACATGACGAAGGTTCTCCAAAACTTGGTTGAGGGCCAACACATGCCAACAAATGTTAAACACCTTAAATTTTCTGGAAGAAAATGCTACATAAAAAGAGATGATGACAAACTTGACAAGTTTGACTCCATATGTGATGAAGGTATTTTCCTTGGGTACTCCTCTTAAAGAAAATCTTATAGATGTTCAAATATGATATTAGAAAAAATGGTTGAAAGTTAAAATGTAAGAGTGGATGATGAAAATCCTGGAAGGATCAAGATGCAAACAAAGGACCAGCCAACAATAACAAGCTATAGTGATGAAGAGAAAGACAATGAGGAAGATAATGAAGAAGAAGAAGAAGAAGAAGAAGAAGAAGAAGAATAAGAATAAGAAGAAGAGAAATACTATGAGGAAGATAATGCAGAAGAAGAATAAGAGGAAGCTCCTAGACAAGACACAAAGACTCCCTCAAGATATGTTCAAAAGAACCACCCTGAAGAACTGATTCTTGGAGAGAACAACAAAGGTGTCCAAACAAGAATACAATTCATAAGATCACCAAAACATGAAAATCTATGTTTACTGTCTAAAATAGAACCCAATAACTTCAAGGAATATAGAAGAGATAAAAATTGGGTTAATGCTATGAATGAAGAATTAGATCAAATTGAGAAAAATGAAACTTGAGAGCTAGTTCCTAGACCAAAAGACAAGAATGTAATTGGAAACAAGTGGGTTTTTAGGAACAAACTAAATGAGAATGGACAAGTAGTGAGAAATAAGGCAAGGCGTGTATGTAAAGGATATTCTCAAGTTGAGGGGGTATACTTTGATGACACTTTTTTTCCAGTAGACAAACTAGAATCCATTATAATTTTCCTGGCATTTGCAAGCTACAAGAGGATCAAAGTCTATCAAATGGATGTTGAATATGCATTTCTAAATGGAAATTTGGAAGATGAATTATTCATTGAACAACCTAAGGTATTTCAGTTGTCAAAAAATCAAGACTATGTGTGAAAATTGAATAAATCCCTCTATGGTCTGAAGCAAGCACCTAGAGCTTGGTAGTCAAGGCTTGATAAGTACCTACAACGACAAGGATTCAAGAGAGGAAATACATAAAGTAATATTTACATCAAATAATAAAATGGAAATATGATTATTATTGTGGTCTATGTATATGATATCATATTTATAAGTGACTCTGATTGTAAGGTACCATATCTATTATAATAGCTAAAAACATAAATATTTCATAGAATAACATTGGAACAACATATTATATGAAGCCACAACACAAAATAATACCTTTTATTGATAGGAAATAATGTTCACTTGCCTCTTTGAGGGTGAAAACTCCAACATAGAAGCACTCTATTACAATAATTCTCAAGAACAAAATTCTCATACCCTCTACTCCTATTTATACTAAATCTGACTACCAAAAAAAAAAAATATAGAGGAAGATCCTTCTAGAAGTGGAAGCTTCTATTAGGTATTCTTACATTTGAATTATTAATATCAGCCTTTATTACATGGAAATATATTATTCTACCTACGTGAGGGGTTAGGGAGGTTAGGTCCATAACATGCCCTCCCCCTTGAAGAACAACCTTATCCTCAAGGCTTGAGATGAGGAAATTGTTGTAGAATGGTGGACAACTCCCAAGTGGCATCTTCTGGAGTTGTATCTTTCCACTATACTAACATTTCCTTGATGGTGCACTGATGGAGACGACGCTCTTGCTAGTCCAATACTTATTGTGGTTGCAACCAGATGGAACCTTATTCATACAACTTAGGGAGACTGGTTTGAGTTTGGAACTTAGTTCCAATCACCTTATTTAAGCAGGAGACATGAAAAATAGGATGGAGCTTAGAATGAATAGGTAGAGATAACTAGTAGGCCACCGATCCCACTCGCTTGAGAAATGTATAAGGACCATAAAATTTGGGAGAAAGTTTCTGACAGTGTACATATTTGAGTGAAGTCTAATTATAAGGTTGCAGTCAAAGAAACACATGTTCTTCTTAAGAAAATTGATGTTTGTAACAAACTTGATCTGCTTGTTTATTCATGTGATTCTTAGCCACTGAGCCCACTGAAGAATGGCCTCCTGGACTGTAATATTTTTTTTAAGATCCTTAACCTTCAAAACCCCTGCGATGTATGAGAGAACTGATGATGGATTGTTTCCATATACCACTTCAAAAGGAGTCATGTGAGTAGTTGTATGGTAATATGTGTTTTACCACCATTTAGTTAGGGTTAACCACTGAGCCCACCGAATTTTCTTCTCAGATGAAAAACACCTCAAATATGTTTCCAAACACTTGTTGACAACTTCATTTTGTCCATCCATCTGGGGGTGATAGGTAGTGTTGATATGTAATTGGGTGCCTTATAGCTTGAAAACTTCTTGCCAAGAAATGTTGGTGAAAGTGGGATCTTTGTTAGAGAGAATAGAATGAGGCATGCCATGAAGCTTGAAGGTATTATCCATGAATATTTGAGCCACTTTGGATGCTATTAATGGGTATTGAAGAGCACAGAAATGAGAATATTTGGAAATACGATCAACGACCACCATGATGACTGACTTATTGCCCAATTTAGGTAAGCCAACAATGAAATCCATAGAAATATCTCTCCAAATAGCAAGGGGGATCAGACGAAGTTGGGGTGTTCCCAGAGCTTTGACTATTTATCCCTTGTTGCATTGGCATACCTCACATTCAACCACAAATGTGAGGATTGACTATTTCATACCATCCCAGAAAAATAATGTTTGAATCGTTCATAGGGGTTGGTAAACCCTGAATTCCCAGTTGTGTGGGAATCATGAAGTTCATAAAGAACCATGGATTTAAGTTGTGGTTTTTTTCTTAAATACAAATGACCTTTTTAGAGAATCTCTTCATTGTGCCAAGAGTTCCATGGAGAAGTTGGATAATTGTGTTGCAATTGGTAGACTAGGCTATAAATTTTGGGGTCTTGCAGCCATTCCTAACAAACATCTTGGAGCCAATATGGTACAAAGAAGGAGAGGGAGAAAATGGACCTGTATTCTTCATACTTCTTAGAAAGAGAATCCAAAACTACATTTTCCTTTCCCTTCTTGTAGATTATCTCATAATCATATCCAAATAGCTTGGTCACCCATTTTTGTTTCTCTAGTGATGAAATTCATTGTTCCAGAAAATGCTTGAGACTCCAATGATCAATTTTTATTTGAAAATGTTGTCCCAATAAATAAGGACACCATAGATCCATAACATGCAGAATATATAACATTTCCTTTTCATAAATGGATTGGCCCAAATGTCTCTCTGAAAGATGTTTTTTGGTTAAGGCCAAAGGCATGCCATCTTGCATGAGGACGACCCCAAATTCTTTCCTGGAAGCATCACATTCCAACACAAAATTCTTTGTGAAGTATGGAAGTGCTAGGATAGGGGTCACACACACAACATATTTCAAGGCTTGGAAGGAGTGATCAACAACTAGAGTCCAAGTGAAATAATTATTTTTAATGAGAGCAGTGAGAGGAGCTACAATTTTTCCATAATTTCAAACAAAATTTCGATAATATCCCATTAAATCTAGAAAACCATGCAATCTATTAAGAGTTTTAGGGAGAGGCCAATCCTATATAGCTTTAATTTTCTTAGGATCCACCCATACACCATCATTGCTAACAATATGACCTAGTCACTCCACTTCTGAGTCTCCAAAGGAACATTTATATTGTTTGAAGAAAAGTTGGTGCTTAGAGAGTAGATGGAGAACTTGATCCACATGGGTGAGATGGGATGCCCAAGTTTTACTATAGATGAGAATATCATCAAAGAAAAATAAGACAAAATGATGGATAAAAGGATGAAAGACATGATTCATAATACTTTGGAAAGTGGAGGGAGCATTTCAAAGGACAAAGGGCATTACCTAGAACTCATAATGACCCTCATGAGTTCAAAATACAGTGTTGGGGAATGCCTTATTCTTTCATACAGATCTGGAGGTAACCATAATGTAGCTCAAGTTTGGTGAAGTATTGAGCACCACTCAATTCATCCAAGAGGTCATCAATGGCAGGAATGGGGAATTTGTCTTTGATTGTGAGTTTGTTGAGGGTGCGAAAATAAGGACACATGCACCAAGTACCTTCTTTCTTGAGTAACATGACCACATGGAAAGAATAGGGGCTGGTACTAGGATAGATAACACCCAGTTCTAGCAATTCATGAATAATTTTCTCAATTTCATTCTTATGGGAAAAGGGATGATGATAAGGGCGAACATTGGGAGGAAGACTTCCCGGTATGAGAGGAATGGAATGATCATGGACTCCACAGAAAGTTCTTTGGGAGTGGTAAAAGTGAGTTGGTGGCAGGAGAGGATATATTGGAGGTCGGGATGCACCAAGGGTGTCTCAACATATTGAATGGAGTGGAGTTGGGAAATAATTCCAGAATGACCCTTTTTTAGGAGCTTTTCCATGCAATGAGAACTGATGATATTAGGGGATCCTGTTGTGATTAATTGGAACTTATATTGTTGTCCCTCCTATTGGAATTTCATGGTTAAGTCCTTAAAATCCATGAGAATGGGGATGAGAGTGTGTAACCATTTGACATCGAGAAAAAATTCACAACCACCCATGTCTATAACAAACATATGGGATTTCAGGTGATACTGACCAATTTGGAGTTGTACATTTTCACAACGTCCCCCACATTTCATGGAACCTCCATTTGCAATCATGATTTGAAAATTATTGATGACACATATGTAACAATTGACTATTTGGGAAATGCATCAATGAATAAAATTATGGGTGCTACCATTGTCCACAAGGATGATGACTTTCCTATTTTTAATGTAATTGATTAATTTAATGGTTTGGGGAGTAGAGAATACAGTTAGGGCATTAAGTGAAATCACTTATTCAACTTCTGGTGGATCAAAGAGTGGTGTTAGATCAGATGGAGGTGGTAGCTCATCCACGAGTGAAACAACAACCTCTTCTTCAAAAAAATCCTCAGTCATGGCCATAAAAAGATTCTATTTCTTACACTTGTTCCCTAGAAAATATTTTTCATCGCAATTATAACAAAGACCCTTGAGTTGGCGTTCAACCATTTCAACCCTGGTTAATTTTTGGATCTTGAGGTGAGTTGCAGGAGGGGCATAATTGGTGGGTTTTTGGAGAGGAGGAAAGGATGGTTTGTAGATGTGATAGGAGACAATCTATTGGGATCCCTTGTCTCATTCAGTAGCTTCTAACCAAGTCTATGGTTGTGCCATGAGAACATGGGCATGGAGTTCATATTTTAGGCCACTGATAAAGCATTCCCTAAACAAAACATCTCCCATACCCTTCGTTTTGAAATCCAAGTACTCAAATGCTGCGATAAAGTATTCCATTATCCCAGACTGCTTCAACTTGGTCAAACAACCCAAATGGTGGGTATCAGATTCAAAGAGGTCATAAATCTCTGCAACAAACTGTGTCCAAGCAAAATACCCTTGGATTTCCTTTTTATGCCATTCCCACCATTTCCAACATTCTGAATCCAAATGTAGGACACCATAACTAAGCTTGTCTAAATCATCAATAATTCCATGCAAAGAGAAACAATGTTCCATTTGAGTAACCCATCTTGTGGGATCTGAGCCATCAAATTTGTTCACCTCAATTCTGGTAAGGTGTAGGTCTTGAGGAAGGTGAGTATAATGAGGACCTTGGTAATGGGAAGATTCATGGTCTTCCTGATAGGATGGTTTCTCAGAAGAGGAAGGGTTCATGGAACTACACATCAATTGGTCAAGTGTGGATTTGATGTCTTTGATGTAGGCACCTTGGTACTAGAGAATTTGAAAAGAGGAATTGAGTGAGATAATGTTGGCATTGATATTCTTTATTTCCTACTTGTTCTAGAGGCTCTCAACAACTAATGAATTGAGTTATTGGGCGTGGGTGTTGGCCATTTGGAAAAATGGTCAGGAAAATGGGATAGGGGGGGAAGCAGGGGGGGTGGGAGGGGTGGGTGGGACAACTGAGAAGAATGGTTTCAAGTGATAGGTACCACAACATTCAACGATAAAAGGGGAATCCAATGGGTTAGGAGAAAAATAAGGGTGTTGTAAAAGGGGTTGGGTCCACTAAAAAATTGTATTAAAAATGATAGGTACCACAACAATCATGGTGAAGAGAGGAATCCAATGGGATAGGTCCCAAATAAGTGTGTCAGTGATACCACTATAATCTTTTTTTAACTCATGTGGAGTTATACTCCGATCTGAAGAACACTGCAGTGTTAAAAGACCCAAATTCTTAATAGGAAAAAAAATGTAGTAATTTCTTAACCAAAATGCAGGAGGTAAAGTTGCACGATGATATATATTATCTTTTCTATTTCGGTTTCTATCCCAAGGGTTAGGGTATTCAGGTTTTCTACATACAAGGGTTTTACCTATGCTATATCTCTCTGATATACGTGCGAGGTCTAACAATAGTACTCAAACCAATATCTCAGGGAACTAACTAAGGAGGCTAAACCATGCCCTTAGTCATACTACCCAACTACCCAGGTACTAGAGAGTATATTCCAGAGTGTTTTTCTTGGTGGAACTATAGCAATCAGGAGGTTGATTCCTTTATCTATGGAGGGCGTCAAGATATCTAGGTCGATCTATATACATGTGTTGTCTAATGCACTACCACTCGAAGGGGTACCAACAAGGATTACAAGGGTGGCCAATAATGTGCGCTTAAGTACCACTTGTAGTTCCTGTGTGTATGCTTCCCTGACCACGGATTTATGTGCTAAACGATGGATCTCTGTAGCTTTAAGACACCTGAATATGTCTCTACCCTGGAAAAACAATAACCCAAAATTTTTATGCCGAGGAAAGTGCTTTGATACCACTTGCAAGGTCCCATATCTATTTTAATAGCTGAAAACAAAAACATTGCAAAGAATAACATCGAAACATTACAATAGATGAAACCAAAACACTAAAATAATACCTTTATTGATAGGAAACAATGTTCACTTGCCTCTTCGAGGAGGAAGCCTCTAGCAGAGCAACTCTCTATTACAATAATTCTAAAAAAAAAATTCTCATACCCTCTACTCCTATTTATACTAAATATATCTACCCAAAAGAACAATCTCGAGGAAGATCCTTCTAGAAGTGGAAGCTTCTATTATGTCTTCTTACATTTGAATTATTCTTCCTTATTTCTAGGACTTATTAATATCGACCTTTATTACATGGAAATATATTATTCTACCTACGTGAGGGGTTAGGGAGGTTAGGTCCCTAACACTCATGATCTGATTCAAAGTTTCTCAAAGAACATTAAAAAATAATTTGAGATGTCCATGTTGGGTGAGTTGTCCTTCTTTCTAGGTTTGCAAATCTCTCATTCAAATAAAGGCATATTTATTTCTCAAACAAAATACATGAAGGAGATGTTAAAGAAGTTCAATATGGAATATTCCAAGCCTATAAATAATCCCATGATAATAGGTTGCAAGTTGAGTAAGGATGATGAATCACCAGAGGCGGATCACACCATGTATAGATCAATTATTGGTATCCTTTTATATGTAACTACATCAAGTCCTGATGTTATGCAAGTTGTTGGATTGGTTGAAAGATTTCAATATGCACCAAAAGAATCACATGTGATGGCAATCAAAATAACTCTCATATTATTGAAAGAAACAATGGAATTTAGACTGTGGTATCCAAAAGGAGATAATTTTACTCTAACAACATACACTAATGTAGATTGGGTAGGAAATGTTGATGACAGGAAAATCACAAGTGGTGGAAAATTCTTCTTGGAAAGATGCTTAGTATCCTATTTAAGGAAGAAACAATCCTCAGTTTCCTTATCCACAACAGAAGTAGAGTACATTGCAACAACATCTTGTTGTGAAAAAATCCTTTGGATGAAGAAATATCTACAAGACATTAAAGTATAATACAAGAAACCGGTTTATATACTATGTGACAACACCAGTGCCATAAGTATTTCCAAGAACCCAGTGATGAACTCAAAGAAAAAACATATCCCAATCAAATATCATTTTTTGAGGGAACATGTGAATGATAAGATTGTGAAACTGGAGTATGTTCCTAGCAAGGAACACATTACATATATGTTTACCAAGCCCCTACCTAGAGATACTTTTGAGTATCTCCGATAGAAGATGGGAATCCTTCCCATTTCTCTATAAAAAGTTTCTCTGAAAGCTCTCGGGATTCTAATAGAACCAAAAACTCAATGGGAGAGTGCATATAATTTCATGTTGTAGAAAAAAAATATATATAAAGATCAAGACTCAGAAGCATTATCCCAGCGAGAGTCAGTACATCCCAAGGAACATTCAATGCAAACAGAGTGTATTCAAAATCCTACCAAAAGGGGATTTTAGCAGCACCCACAATACACCAACTACAAAGACAACACCATCTTTGATAAGAAAAGTTTGCATGGAGATAAGAGAAAGGTTTAATGGAAACAATTCTAAAGAAACCCCTTGAAATACACATGACAAAATTTATAATCCTTAAGGAAAGAGTCATTGAAAGGAGGAGTTGCACAAAGGTAGAGAAGAAAATGAAGAGTGACCCATGACTAATACAAAACTGTGCAATAGAGTGACACATGGGGAGAAAATAGAGAAAGAAAATGAACAATGACCCATGAATAATACCCACATGGGGAGTAATATATTTTTTATTCAGTGGTTTCCATCAATGATAAGGGGCAGATTGTTGGATAGTTTGTGTCATTGATGTCAACACTGTAAGGGGATATTGTTGGATAATCTTGTGTCATTTCTTTCAACACTATAAGGGAACTAAAAAAGTGCATTCCAAACTGAAGGTCTCCTATCATCGACTATGTGAGATCTCAAGAGAAGAATAATAGTTTACATGCATGCACAATCATGTTCAAACCTGTGACCAACAAGGAAATTCAATGTCCATAACATATCCACATAAACAATCAATGGAAAAAATTAATAAATGGAATGGAAAAAATAAATTGATGGAAAGAAGACCCATGGTCGTAATAAATCCACGTGGAAGGATCATAGTGTGGTGATGTGGCAGAACCATGATCGTTGATCATTATAGAGAAATTTTGGGCATGAACGATAGAGCCCCTAAATGTATCAAGCCTCTAATATGGCATAACCACCATATATAGTAGAACTGCTATTCAGATCATCTAGGAGGAAGATCGGATGTTGATTACATATGGGATCAATGATGATCCATTAAATATATGGTGGCCGACAACAATAACATTGAGAATAATGTTAAAGAAGATCATATGAAGGAGATATTTTCGTCCATCAACAGATGAGATCAACGACTCTCATCAAATCTGGGGTGACCAACTAGTACACGGGTTAATAGAAAGGAATTCCTCTCAATTTTAACATATGATCAAATGAAAAGACACATGTCAGATTATTTTTTATTGCAACCCCCCTGCCTCGATATCTGAGTCAAGGTTCTACCCCCCCACAATAAATCCCATGGTCCGACTCACTTGGTTATGCCCATTGGGTCATCTCAAGTAACAAAGGAAAATAATCCTTGAGGGGATTACACTCTGTGCAAACATTCCAATGATGATTTGATGCTCTGGTCAGATCAAAGGATGAATCAGGTCCACATTCATTGTAAAATAAGTCCACAAAATTCAACTAAAACCGTATATAAGTATAATGAAGATGAAGAAAATAAGTGATAAGGAGGGAGCTCTAGGATAACTTGTTTGAGTTTCACAGTGATAGAAAAGGAGCACAACTATGAAGATGAAGTAACAAATGAGAAGTCTCAATATGGTGATTTTGGGCTAGTAACAGAACAAAGAAATAATGAAGATGGAATTATGGACATTCTAAGGGACCAAAGACTTGTTCTGTGAATTGAAATTTTAGAGAAATGATTGAAAGGTATGGTGACATAAAATTTAGAGGAGTGATTTCGATGAACAAGAGCACAATTAAGGTATAAAGATTGCATTAAGAATAACAAAAAAATAATAAGAATATCTAGTGCAATTATGATAGTTCTATATAGATGTAACTCTATTCTAGAAGCTTTTGAAAGATTGTTTTAGATCAAGAAGAATAATATAAATGTAGTACAACTGTTTCTCGTGAACAAATGAAAAATTAAGGGTGGCAGGGTGGAGCAAGGAAATATTGAGTTGAAGCTCAATTTGCAGGTTGGTGCCTACATGTAATGATCCCAAGCCATTATGCAAGGATCATCATTGTTTTGGTGTCTTTTTAAAACGTTTTTTGAGTGAGGTATTTCATCAAACACTTTGTTGATCTACCTTTTAGATGTGTTTATATGTGTGTATGCAACAAATAATAGAAAGAGATAACCATGGAACATACCTCAACCATATGCAATAAGATAGACAAGCCAAAACATCTCAA
>ML778684.1:1249761-1282516 GCA_009831015.1 Picea engelmannii
TCTCCTTGTGGCTTCCTTGGCCACTGAAAGTCACTTCTAGCCATCCCATCCTGTAGTGTTGCTCCTCCCGATTCCAATGAGATATTACAATGAGAGGTTCCTCCAAGTAGTGTGCCCAAAATGACCTCTTCAGTGAATTCCATTGACTTATAGCTCAAAATAGTCAGAATCATGGAAATCGTCGAAATGCAACGAACCCAAAGCCAACCTGTGAGGAATGGCTCATAATGATGGAATATGATCATCAATGCAAGTTGGACCCCACAATTCCTCTCAAATACCCTTTTACTCGCTCTAGCATCCATCTGGCTACTCTGGTCATCATAAATCTCTTCCTTGTGATGATGTCCCAATGTGGGGACATTACAATCCTCTCTGCTAGAAAATTGCTTTTCCTCAAGCAATACCCAAATCCCCTGAAGTAAAATACCATGATCCCATGTCCACCTGTGGGATACATAGTAGAACCCATCCAACGATGAACAATAGCACACTCCACCCCTTGGATCCCATATCAGGAAGTGAACTGCAATATTCTGTGAAGAACAGTCCTGGAATATATCAACCCTGTGAACCTCCTACACTTGACCCATGGCCTCATCTAGGAATGATTCCATCCTCCAAATCTCTACCAAGACCCACACGGTCTCCATCAACTGCACATGATGATTCCAGAATCAGGTACTGCAAGATCTTCGTGAGGCACCCTCAAGCGTTGTGCTAAAGGGAAAGTTAGAATAACTTTCCCCTGCAATGGTCCACTCTCCCATGTCGGTCACTGAACTACTCAATCCTGCAATCCCTGGGTCTGATGATAACCTCTGTCGATGATCCTCCTGCTGACACTGCACTACTCTGTCCATGATTGTTTGTCCCCTGCATACATACAGGATCCTCCTCATCGGGATCCTCAAGCTGAAATACCTATGACCACCGAACCTGCTGCCCAGAAAATGTATCGACATAGACACCTATGTAGAATAAGTACCTGTTCAAACATCTCCATTCCCTATCATGATGATCAAGAGGAAGAAAAGGTCTCGCCCCATAGGACAAGTACCTGCCGACCCACTCCAAACCAACCCAAGGTGGAGTGTGTGGCTCTCTGGTGTCACCTGGGTCGTCATGTAGTGAAACATCAAGCTAACCAAGTGAACTCCCGGATCCCATGGAAAACTTGGAAGTTTATCACTTCCAGTCTCCGCTAGTTGCTCCTGTGCTAGGATGATCACTGTCGGAAGCCCACTGTGCTCATCTATCATCACCAGGTCTATGATGCTCACCATCACACACCAAGTATCAAATGTTTGTCTAGCACGGTCCACCTCTGACCTGTTGTATGCCGTAAAAGTACTCATGTCATATAGTCTCGTCCTACTCACTCTCTATGCCCCCAGCCATGGCCTATCCCTCCTCATGCTGCTATCTATGATAAAAGTGTCAGGACAGGCTAATAGAAGCATCTGTAGCTGACTGTAGGACTGGGAGGTGTCACATGCTTCAGTCAATCCCAATGATTCGACCAGAAGCTTGTCCATCGGTATTCATGAAAGATGCTCTCTTGTGGTCATCACCGAGTCCCAACCATCCAGTACAACCAGAAGTAACCCCTCCGACTACTGGTCAACCAACCTCCATCTCTCATAAACCATGCAACTGCTGAAATGGTGAAGGTGATCTCCCACAACTATGTGCTGCTGTAGAGGAGTGACATCTACATACTCCCCTGAGTGTGTCTCCTCCATGCAAGGCACTATACCCCTCCGAATGCCACCATACACCTCGGCATCTCTCTGTGAGCTATCACTCATCACGGTATGCTCCGACATACTCATGTTATCTCCCAAAAACTCATGCTGCATCATAGATTCTGGGCGTACAACTGGATCAATCTCTATATGGAGATCAACCACTCCCAAGACACAAATGGAAGTGTCCCCCATCGACTGGTGCTCCTCTTCTAGATCATCAAAATCCTCTGTCAATGTGACTGACTGATACATTTGACTGTCCACTAAGACAGATGAAGTGGATATCTGACGAATCTCCTCAAGAGACCCATCTGATATAGATTCTGATTCTTGAAGGGCGGTCTGTGTGCCTCTCAAGAATCCTTGAGTGCTCTCCAACTCCCAAGTGAGTCAGTCTACCTCCAACTCCTGCCCCCTCAGGGCCCTATGATACAACTCGCCAATCCCCAGTAGGTAGTCTTTGTCTATCAACAACTGTTGGTATTCAGTCCTCATCATAGACATTCTCTCCCGGAGAGTGTGAAAATCATCCATGGAAAATCCTCCATCTAAGCTACCATGTTCCACTGTTGCTCTCCAACCGTAATCTGCCATCACTGCATGAATTTCATTAATATGTCTAGTGGCTACCCTGATCACAGCCTCACTAACTCCCAACTGTGTTGCTAAGTGGTGTGACTCCTGATCATAATCATGCTAAGGTACCCCCTCATGCCTCTCACTGCTAGTGCCATCACTAACAACACTCTTTGCAGAAGATAAAGTGATGAACTGCCTACTGTCTACTGTGCCACTAGGTACTCCTGTATGCCATTGCATCCCATCACTAGATGCCATCTCCCCCTGACTCACACTGTATCCTGTATGATCAGTTGTATCCTCCCGTGCACTCAACCTGCTACTATCATCTATGCCTGGATCCCATATAGTTGTATCCAGACACATGCTATCATCATCCTAACTTCCAAAGAGTGCATCCTCATCCATGCAATCTGATCCTGGAAGTAAGTTCTCCATCCACTTGTCAACCTCTGTCATATGCTCAACCACTGGAGTCTCCAATAGTTGTGACTCCATCTCCTTTGAATGACCTGTATGTGTGGGGTCAACTGCATGTACGTCTTGTACCTCCTCCTGGATCTGTGGGTCTACCTGTCCATGGTGTGCATCCCTCACACTAGGCTCATCCATCATACCCGACGTGCCACTGATCTCCTCATCTGATGTGGCTATGATGAGAAGCTAGGTGGGGATGATGCACAAATGGAGAGGACATTATAAAATGTCCAGATAAATCTAGACTACCTCACTCATCGGATCCCTATGGTCCTGATTGAGGATTTGTTGGAGCAAATGCAATGACAAGTAGTAGGTGTACCAAAGGCTTGGGTATGGGCCTTGGTCTGACCAACGTCATAGTGTGCTATAGAGACACACATCTAAGGGTAGGGTCGTCGACATATATTGTATATCACCTTTTTTATTGGCATATAGATAGACATTCAAGGCTAGAGTCCCAATTTTGTAACTTAAGATCCATATTTTAGTCTTTAATGGGCATCGAAATAATATGTACATCTATTTTTTCCTTGATATTTATGCATAAAAGTGTTTATGTACATTTATGTGTGTGTGTTTTACTTTAAACATGTGACAAATTCCAATTTAATACATAATTAGTTTATGCATTAGAAACATAATTCTCACTCCTAGAAACATGAATATAAGTAATGCAAGTAAAATGTCATTCCAAAAGTTGTACCTAAAGTAATCATTGAAGAAATGTAGGATTGTGCACATGGTATTCACCATTTAGTTGAGACACCACCAACTAAGATACATGAGAAATTATAAACATAGGATACCATATGAAATATTATCCCTTAGGAGTTCAATCATGGTACTATACTCGGCCACATTATTTGTTGTTGGCCCCACATAAGCGCCTCCAGATGCAACCACTTGGATCAAAGGTGAAGAAATCACCTATACGACAAGGTTATGAGTTTGAAGTCTTGTGCCATCCTTCAACATAACATGGACTGAAGACTCCAACAACATATTCCAATCAAGCAAAAGAACTATAAGAAACCAAGTGCAGAAAGAAAAAATAACTAAAAAAACTATCAATGTACAATAATTAAAATAAGAAAATTCCTAAGTATTGAGGCTCAAGCGTAGTACCTCTTGAGGTAGAGCCCATTTTTTGGCTTTGATAGCATGTTATATTCATAATTAGACAACCCATAATCCCCCTTTCGAAGGGCATGCCTCACAATGTAAGTTTCGTGCTACATAAGATTAAACTTGCCTGCCCCTAACACGTCCTTGTCCTCATCGTAGATCAAAACAAGGTCACCCTAGAAAAAGACCCTTAGGTGGAAAAAATTGTCATACTAAGTATTGATACACATTTTTTGAGTCTTTTTTTCAATATTAGCTTCATGACACTGCTCATCAAGATACTCTAAATGAACGAGATACACTTCTAATTCTGTCATGTCAAGTAGAACCTCAATCACGATTTTTAAAGAAGGAATTCTACATTCAATCGATATGATTGTTTCTATCCCATGAATGAGTTGGAAAGGAGAGAATCATGTGGTAGTTTTAAATGAGGTCCAATATTCCCATAACGATGGATAAATCATCAAATTCCAATTCGATTTAATCTTATTGACAATTCGCTGGAGTATGGTCTCGAGAGACTTGTTAACGACGTCCACCTGACCATTCAATTGCAGATAATATGGAGACAAATGATCCTACTTAAATTCCAAATTAGATGATAGTGATGAAATCATCTAGTTCTGAAAGTTACTTCCATGGTTAGTGACAATCTCTCTTAGAACTTTGAACCTGGCGATAACCAGACTGAATAGAAACAATTTTTTTGTCTCACTGTTGTTCATGAAAGTAGGCATGGCCTCCACCCACTTCATAAAGTAGTCAATGAACACAATGATATGATGATTCCACTTAGCCAAAGGAGGGTGGATTTTGGTGAAATCAATTCCCAACTTTGTAAAAGGACCAATAGGGATGACTAGAAATAATTGAGTAATATGCGCGTGCATATTCTGAGAAACGATATGACAAGGATGACACCTTTTGACCACCTCAACACAATATTTAAAGATCGTTGACCAAAATTACATGACACATGATATTTTTTTGGTTGTAGCCAACCCATATAGGTGATTGCAACATGATCCATTGTGGAAATAATTAAGCATAGACTCTACCTCTTCATGAGTCAAGTAGGGAAGAAGAATTGAATCGACCCCATAGTGATATAAAGTGTCATTGATGATGAGACAATTCTTTGCCCAGTGGAAAATTCAATGTTTATCATCCCGTGAATGATGAAAATAAAATTTTAGAGTCTATATATATATTAGGATATATCCCTATCAAGGATCGTTGGTGTTGGACCCCTCCATTTTTGGAGAAGATCTGCTCTTGTGGAAATCACATAGTTTTGTTGCAGTTAGAGTGTGTTGCGAAACAACACAACATACCAGCAGAGGATCCGAGCAGCAAAAAGTGACATAGAAACGTGCCAGTGGGGAATGAAATTGTCTTCCATCTCAAAGGAACAACCGAAAGCACTATAACCTTCTAGCATAAACCAAGAAGATGCAGAATCAAGAAACTATAACGGAAAAATCAAGAAGTCCTGAAAAAATATATAATACAAAGACTTACGAAATGAGAAAAGATTGATGTTATGGATGTGATCATTGTGGTTGTTGTTGTTTTTATTTCTATTTTTTATATTGTTGTGGATGTTAATGTAAAAGTGCATAATTTTGAGCTATCTCGACCCTAATTTTGATATCAAAAATTGAATCTGTAACATGTCGAGTTTTAGTTTTGTTCTCCAAGGATGTGACCAAACCAATCATGAATTGTAGCTATAGAACTTATGCTCATCTAAGATCCGACTATTGTATACTTTATTTGGATATCTGAGTAATGAATATATGATAAATATTATTTGGGTTCTATTTTTTCTTTTATGTGTGTGACTGCTAAGATCTTTATCTGTGCGACTATTATTTCTGTTTTTTTACTTGTTTAGTTAATGATCAGGAGTACTCAGCAGGTTATGCATTGCAATATTATGTTCTAGTTATGATGTCTATGCATACTCTTTTATACTCATTTTTTAATTCTATTTTTGTTTTGTTACTCTCGCAACTGCATTCTCTTATACCTTACTCTATTTCACATAAGTATCGATAGTGCTTCGGGTGAGGCCTCCTTCCCTTACGAAAGGTTGAATAGTCCAACACTCTAGACTACAATGATTCCTTTGTTGGAAAAATCCGATAACCTTGGTCTCCAATTAGGCATGAATAGTTGGAATCGATAAGGAAAATATGCTCATCTAGAAATGAATGCGTAATAATGGTTTCCTCATCCTCGCAAGGAAACTATAACATCAACTCATCGAAAACAAATGACTTATTGTACTTGGAAGACACAAGCTCCAAGTCAAACTCCTATAAATTGACAATCCAATTATTATATGTTCCCCCAATTATACACTTTGTGAGGACGTACTAAAATGGACTGACATCGGCTAGACCGATGGTTTTTCGTACTAAAATGTAATGTTGTTGTCTATGGATAGTGTGAAGAGATGCCAAAGCTAGCTTATGTTGAAAGATTAATTAATTATTGAAAAATATTAATTAATTATTGCATGGATAATTAATTATTGAGATTGGTTGTCATTAATTCCAACCCTTGAGAAAAGTGGCATGTCAAAGTAAAGCGGTAGTAAACATAATATAATTAATTATTGTAGGAACAATTAATTATTGGAGAGATAATTAATTATTACATGTCGAAGTTAAGTGGCAGTTAACAAAAGATAACAGGTTGCATGTGAGTTGCATGTTGCATAGCAATTTCATGTCATTAATAAATTTCTCTTTATAACACAGAGAAGATTCCATTGCAAATCACTTATGTGTATTCACTTATGGGAATACAGGTTGGAGATTTGAGGCAGTGAGTCAAAGACATATAAGTCAAGTGAAGTAAGAAGTTTGCATGAGATGAGAGTAAGAAGAAGGGGTTTCATACAGGAATTATTTGAGTACATCCACGAGTTTCAGGAGGAAAAGTTCTAACATCCATGGGTTGTAGTGAAGAAAAGCGTGGATGCCCCCGAGAAGACAATGCACATAGTCGTGGACCTGTGCGGAAAAATCCAAGAAGATCAAGGATCTGGAACTCAATTCATCTTTAGGGTAAAGGTATGTCTTCCTGAGTGTGTTAGGGTTTTATTCTGAAGAAATCAAGAACATGTATGTCTCATTGAGTTATAAGCACTTGATTAGAAGAACTATTTTTTGGATTTTGGTATGAGGTGTATATGGTTGTAGTCTTGATGAAATATTGATATCAATAGAAACAACAGAGGTATCAGGAACAATTAAGACAATAGGTTATTAGTTACAACAACAAAGGTAGTGATAGGTTTTTCTACAATTATATTTTAGGGTGGTTGGATGGGGAAAGGAAAGGGGGTTGTAGCCTCCTTTTGGTTGGAGCTAGAAAATTAGGGAGTTGGAGCTTCCTTCAGGTTTCATCTTGTAAATAAGGGGTTGGATCATCCTTCCAGTTGTAGCTGGAGAAATAGGAAGTTGGTTCTTATAATGAATGGACTCTTTAACAAATAGGAAAATCATTTCGTGGTTTTTCCCCACATTGGGTTTCCACGTAAAACTTCAATGTACTGTGTTTATGTGTTTTTTATGCATTGATTTATGGTACTGATGCTATATTGAATGCTAATTGAATATCATTGAATATTTACATTGTGGTTAAAGAAATAAAAGTACTAATATTGATTCACCCCCCCCCCCTCTCAGTATTCCTACAATTAGTATCATACCAGGTCCTTCAGGAATTAGTCTAACCACTAGAAGGAGATCATGGAATATGCTAAGATTGGAGCACCAAGGTTTGACTGGCAGAACTATACCTTCTSGAATAAAATGATGAAAACCTTTTTACAAGCACATGGATTCGATGTTTGGAAATCATTAGTATATGGGTATACAACACCACCCACTCCCCCAACTGATAGAGATGGAAAGATGATCAGAAAAAACAACTCAAAGGATGAAGGTACTATTTTGAGCAGTTTAGTTGATTTGTCTTTTTTCAAAGTTATGCATTGTGATAGTGAAAAGGATCTTTGGGATAAACTCCAAAATATTTATGAAGGATATGCCAATGTAAAGGGAGCTAAGATTCAAATTTTTAGATCTAAGTTTGAACAATTAAAGATGAAGGAAGATGAAGACATTGCAGCCTACCTTCTCAGATTTGATGAATTAGTCAACACTATTAAAGGATTGGGAGTAGAAGTTGATGACTCGATGTTTTTTCAAAATGTATTGAGGTCTCTTTTTATTATAAAATGTCAGCTCTAGAAAAAAGAGAATATCTTGGTACATTGAGCATGGATGAGCTACATAGAATATTTACAACCTATGAGATGAGGAGAGAACAAAAGAACCCAATTACAAAGGAAGAAACTTTCAATCCATCCAAGAAGATAAAGAAGAAGCACAAGCAAAAGTCAAAACCAAGTTTTAGCTACAATGATGATTTATATGAAGATGAAGAGATGGATAACTTTGTAAGGAAATTAAAGAAAGGAACCAAAAAATATAAAGGTATGCTTCCATTGAAATGTTTTAATTGTGGTGGTATTGGTCATTTTTCTTCTAAATGTCCTCACAGGAATAAATACAATGATGAAGAAGAAGTTTCCAAAAGGTAAAAGAAATATAAAAAAGGAAACAAGAGAAGAAACAGAATCTTCAAAAAACATTTCTACTCAAAAGAGGACCGTTCCTCATTAGACAAGGAGGATAATGATAGTGACATTGATTCAGACAGAGTACTCTTCATGGAAGTAGAATATGATTATGAAGAAGAAGGTGAAGTCAATATCAGAGTATAGATAATCAGTGCATTAGAAGAACTCATGAAAGAAAGGAAGAAAAACAAGTCACTCAAGATAGAGTTAAAAATGAAAGAGGGATCCCAAATTCCAACTCTGAAGAACTAGAGTAGATGATCACAAGTATAAAAATTCAAATAGAAGAAAACAAAAGAATTGAGGAAATTCTTAGAAGTCAGTTAGAAGAAAAAGAGAAAATAATTTGAAGCTTGGAAGAAGAAGTAGTCTACTTAAGGAAATATTGATGCAGACACCCCCACCTCAGCGGGGTCTGCTGACCTCCCGGTCTATGGATCTTTTTAATTATTGAGTCAGATCGACTCTTCGGGTTCCTCCTAAAACCTCCTCGAAATAAAACCACAAGTCCTTATGAAACTCTACCTACACAAACTAGCACTAGGCATGAGTTACCTCCACATGACCACCGGATGTGACCACACGCCTATCCAAAAGGCGCTTCACGACCTCAAACCTCAGGTATTATGCTGCGAATCACCCTGACTCTCTCGACTCTCAATTCATGAACTAGAGCCTAGAGAATGCTAGATCCTTTCTTTAACCTTCATTGATGTGACCTCCAACTATGACCTGGGGTCCACTTCCGAGTGCTTCGGGACTTCAGGCTTCGCGTGTCGAAAGAATTCTTACCTCTCTTCTTTCAAAACCTGAACTAGTGAGTTCCTCGAGACCAAATCTATGGTCCACACTCTCCTTCTAGTGAACAGCTGTGATCACCTTCGTGAACTCAAATTTCGCTCTTCCCCTTGCAAATATTCCAAATTCTGATTCCTCAAAGTCTCAGATCTGCTTCCACCTGTCAATCCCTCACGATGGATGGTTCTGATGATTTTCGAACTTCGGGACTTCGCAAATTCCACCCTCTTGTGCACATTCAAAGGGTTAAGGTGAATTCACCCTACCTGGATCCAATGACTTTTGGTCCTTTGTGCTTAGATCTAATGACTGAGATCTATTCTCCTCCTATGCGCTCTTCTAGGTGTCTGAACGTGAAATTCGATGTCCAGATCTCTTCCTCTATAGCTGATTCGACGGTAGTTGTCGCTCCTCCTCTTGAGATTTTTATTTCCCCTGACTTGGAAGAATTCCTAAGTTTCAAAGGATTCAACCTTTGATTTCTCTACAAGCCCAGTGAATTTGGGTCTCATCTGCGTTTATGGAAATGCCATCTCTCTCGAAGTTAACCTCGGCCCTGGCACACACTTGCGCTCTGCGTACAAACTTTCACTGCTCCTCCTGAGGTTCGAGACTTGGAATAAGTCTGACTCTTGAAAATTCCCTGTGCTACCTCTTCTAATATTCTTGAACTTGCTCAGTTTCTAAGGGACTTGGCCCTTCTTCATCTTTCAAAAGAATTTCTGGCACCCACCTAGCACGTTTTGTTCTCGACCTCTTGATATTATGAACTTGAAAACTAGTTCTCTCTGCATTTACTCCTTGTGATTTCACTATCCTTTAGATGGTTGTATTTAAACACTTCATCTGAGTGTTGGCCTGGTGCACTCCTTTCATAGGTCTTCCTCCAGAGTATTTAGCAACTCTGCTTCCCCCTTTCGCTCCTTGAAGGGATATAAGTACCCTCTTGTAAACTTATTCTCAAGCACACCTTTCTAAGCTTACAGAGTGTTCAGTAACTCTGTGGGTGTCTTCTCCTTGACACTTATCTTCTCAAAAAAATTGAAATAGATTCCTCTTGTTCCCTCCTTGCACCTGCTCAATGCCCTCTTGGAAGAGCTGTACATAATCCTCAGTAATTCTACTCTCTCCTCTGTGCCTTCTCTGTACAATCTTCCCTTTAGAGTGTTCAGTTACTCTGTGGCTCCTCTTGAGTTTGCAAAATATCCTGGTGTGCCCTCCTGGCACGTTCTCTTCTGAATTCGAATCATAATTTAGATATAGACTCCTTGCATTATCTATAGAGTTTCAGCACTCTGTTGTGCACTCCTTGCACTACCTAAAGAACCCAAAAACAATTTAACAAACTCAGAGATAGAGAATTATACCTATCCCTGCAGATGAAATCTAACACATACATCTACAACATAAATGAACACACAAATGACATTCATCAAATACACACAGACAACTCATGGGAAGGAAAAAGTGCTTTATATTAATCTCATAATGCTTGTACAATGTTTACAAAAGATTGGACTGCAACATAGTCTCGGCTCTCTCTTATCCTCTCAATTTCCTTCCTATCTCTTCTAATCTAATCTCCCTTAATTGACTCTAGATACAAACAAATTTTTTAATAAAAGAGGGGCTTGTCGAGCCTTTTCCTCCAAGATACCTACTCTCATTAATTACATTCAATTACATTCAATGGGTGTCTAGTCCAGATCGGATCTAGATCTTCATCATCCTATTAGCCATTAAAGGCAACACCAACTCTTGCCTGCACAAAGGCATGGATTTGGATCTTCCAACCTTATAAACATTAAATTACAATTTTGAATTTTGAAAACGAGGGAAAAATGAGAGGGTTGGCGCCTCTCCACCCCTTGAATGCACTTTGATGTGTTGGCTAGATGGCACATTGCTGAGGTGGAGTGATTGTCCTACATCAAATATATTCATAAGAAATATATGCAGTAGAAGATCACCAAAATATTGGATCAAATCATCAACAATCAAAGATCATCAGATGACAGATCCAGACTAGGATACAATCAAGTACATAATGAGAAAGGGTCGAGCTCCAAGACAACTGAACATGAAGCAGGACAAAGAAGCTAAGCAAAGATTGTCAAATATCCTGTCAAGAAGGAAGAATGCATGTCCCCAAATAAGAACATTCCAGAAGTAAAGAAGACTCAGGAAGACAAATTCAGAAGGAGTGCATCACAAAGAAGATCATCTATTCCCATATATAAAATATTCTTTTATGTTCATTGTTTCAATTGTGCTAATTTTGGACATAAAGATGTAAAATGAAGAGCCTATCCCAAGAACAAAAGAAACAATCTAAGTTATCCTAGAAGATCTTATGAAGAATACAACAAGAATCAAAACATCTTTGGTTCATTGAGAAATGAAGTAGAATGCTACAAATGCAACAATTTTGGGCACTTAACAAAGAATTATATATTGACTATTCCACTTAGGGAATAAAAAAAAAACATTAGAAATCAGATATTAGAACCACAAAGGATATGGAAAAGAAAGAAGAATCAATGCTTTCTTTCTCAACAAGCCCAACGCGGGAAAAGTGATTGGTATGTCGACAGTGGTTGTTCAAAGCATATGATAGGTGACATGAACATGTTTCTAACTCTAAAGAATGAAAAATATGGATCAGTTTCATTTGACAATAATCATTCATCTAAAATCATAGGTAGAGGCACAATTAAGCTTGGAAGCAAAGATGCAATGGAAAAAAAATGTTCTATTGGTTGAACATATGAAGCACAATCTATTGAGTGTAAGTAAAATATGTGATCAAGGACACACACTTTAGTTCGAATCGAAGAAATGTGAAATGAGGAAAGAAGGATCAGGAATGTTAATAGCGACAACTATAAGGACTCCAAACAACATATATGTTTTGAATGGAATTGGAAAGGAGAGTTGTTTTTAGGAAAGGAAAATGAAAGTTGGCTCTGGCACAAAAGAATGGGTCACATGCACTTTGACAATATTGTCAAAATCAATAGAAAGGAAGCAGTAAGAGAAATCACTAAAATTTCAAAGCTAATGAATACTCTATGTGAGCATTGTCTACAAGGAAAACAAACCAAGACCAAGTTCAAATCAAAGGAGTACTCAACAACCAAAACAATAGAGATTGTACACACTGATCTATGTGTACCAACAAGGACAAAGGGATTAAATGGTGAACATTAATTCATGCTATTGATTGATGACTACATAAGAATGATTGTAATTTTATTTCTTAAGAAGAAGTCAGAGGCATTTGATCAATTTAAGATAGACAAAGAGATGGTTGAAATAAAGATAGACTTGAAAATCAAATTTATGAGATCAAACAATGGTGGAGAGTTTACATAGAAATAATTCATGGAGTTTTGTGGAAAACATGGGATAAAAAGGAAATTCTAAGCAGCCGGGATACCTCAAGAAAAAAAAGTTGCTTAAAGAAAGAACATGACAGTATAAGAAATGGCCAGAAGCATGTTGAATGATTGCAAGTTGGGTGATATATTTTGGGCACATGCAGTACATATAGTAGTTCATATCTTGAATACAAGAATGCTCAAAAGTAACATTTATAATACTCTCTACGAGCTATGGAAAGGAAGACTGAAAAATGTGAAGAATTTTAGAGTGTTTGGAAGCAAGTGCTACATCAAAAGAGAAGTTGGTAGGATTGGAAAGTTTGACTCCCAAGTCGACAAAGGAATATTTTTAAGGTACTCAAGAAAAAACAAGGCATATGAGTGTTCCAATCTGAGACTCAATAGAATAATGGAAAACATCAATGTACATATTGACAATACAAGTGTACGAAAGATCAAAGAAGAAAACAAAGAATCAGTAGAGAAAGAAGGAAAAGAGGACTTGAAAGAAGAAGTAGAATCGAAAGAAGAGGAAGAGAAGCCAAAAGGAGAGAAAAAGGAATATGACCAAAAAAATCTTCATATATATACAAAAACTCCTAGCAGGAAAAAAAAGAAAAATAATCCACCAGAACATATCATTGGGAATATGGATACATGAGTTGAAACTTGAAGAAAATTATGCTCACTAGAACAAAGGAATCTAGCATTGTTATCCACAGTTGAACCCAATATTTTTGAATAATCCAACACAGATGAACACTGGATAAAAACTATGGAAGCAGAACTGGATCAGATAGAGAAGAATGAAACATGGGAACTTTTTCCAAGGCCTAAAGATAAGAACATGATTGGTACAAAATGGGTATTCAGAAACAAGATGAACAAGGATGGAAAAGTAACAAGGAATAATGCAAGGTTAGTATGCAAGGGATATGCTTAGGTTGAAGGAATAGATTTTGAAGAACCTTTTCCCCCAATTTCCATAATGGAAGTAGTCAGATTGATCTTGGCTTATGAATTTTGAAAGAAAATCAAAGTATATCATATGGATGTAAAATCATCCTTCCTAAACGGAGAACTAGAAGAATAAATATACATCAAACAACTAGAAGGATTTATACTGTCAGGAAATGAATATTATGTTTGCAGATTGAAGATGGCACTATATGGACTCAAGAAAGCCCCCAGAGAATGGTATTCAATATTATAAAAGTATATACTAAAGAAAGGCTTCAGGAAAGGAAATGCAGACAACAATCTCTACATAAAGGTAAATTGAAATGATGACATTATTTTTGGTAGCAATGATTATAGGATGAGTAAAATGTTTTCCAAAGACATGAAAATTCAAAATGCCATTACTTGATGAGTTTCCTTTCTTTTTGGGACTCCACATATGTCATCTAGATACATGTATTTTCATCTCCTAGACCAAGTATATCAAAGAAATGTTGAAGAAGTTTGGAATGGTACATTGAAATCCCGTAAGTAATCCCATGCAGACTAGTTGCAAACTTATCAAATAAGATATATACAAATATGCATATAGAGAGTCTACAAATCTATGATTGGCAGTTTACTCTATGTGACCGCATCAAGATTGGATGTGATGCAACCAATTGGAAAGGTGGCAATATTTCAAGAAACACTGAAGGAAACACATTTTATGGTAGTAAAGAGAATATTAACATATCTCAAAAGAGCATAAGACTATGGATTATGGTATCCAAAATGGAATGATCTATCTCTAGTTTCATACACAGATGCAGAATGGGAAGGAAGTATTCATGATAGAAGAAGTACAAGTGGAGCATCCTTCTACTTGGGAGATTTTCTTGTATCTTGGTTGAGAAAGAAACAATCTTCAGTATCATTGTACACAACATAGGAAGAGTATATTGTAGAAAAAACATGTTGTACATAGGTTCTCTGGATGAAGAAAACTTTGTAGGAAATACATGTGGAATATGACAAGCCTATTATGATATTTTTTGATAACACAAGTGCTATAAGTATCTCTAAGAATCCAGTGATGCATTCCAATATGAAACACATTCCGATCAAGTTTCACTTTCTACGGGAACAAGTCACATAGAAGAACATCAAGGTAGAGTATGTTGGTACAAAAGAGAAAATTGTAGATATGTTCACGAAACCTCTTACAAGGGAGAATTTCAAGTATCTTCAACAGAAACTTGGAGTAGTTTCAGCCCCAAAATGAATGCTTTTCGAAATACGTGAATGTTTTTAAAATTATTTTTATCAAATATGTAAACGAGGAAGCACCATGAAGAGAAACATCAATAGATATTAGAGGCTTATTGACAGTGGGAGCAACCCCAAGGAGAAGTCATCCTTTTCCATTGATGTCAAAGGGGGAGAGAAAAATAGAGGCATGGAAGAGAAGAGTGTTGGCGCATAATTGATCAGACCAGGGTCCTTCTCAGGTTACCAACAAAAGGTACCAAGGTAGTCTAGAGTGCTATAATTTTCATCTTCCTTGAAAGGAAGAAGTCTCACCCGAAGCACAACCAAGACAAAGAAAATAGGGAAGTGTAAGAAGAATTCTTAAACAAATCCATATAGTCTTATGATCTCTGTAGTCTTGCGCAAGATAGATTAAACTCAAAATGGTGTAAACATTCCTAAATTAGATTAAAGGAAACAACGTTGTGTTGCAACCATAAAGAAACTATATCCAATTAATTGTATCTAACATAAAGATAATATGAAACAACATTAAGACAATATGAAGCTAAACATACACAGGAATTTTAAAATTTGAATCTCTCCTTGTATTAACTTCATAAGGTTCTTCTCAATTACATAATGCTCTGCTTAGATAAAAACACATCTTGGCCATGCCAAATCTTAACAACAAACTCTATTACTGAGAGACAAGGTTAGCCCAAAACCCCCGCTCTTCTACCAATACGACTGGACATGACTCTTTATAGACTTTGTCTGGTTTCCGAAACCCAGACTCTAGAAGCATAGCTAACATCTACCCAAAATGGACACTAATACATAATTCGAACTCATTTTAACAACCTATAATGCATAATCATAATCGATAACAACTCAAAGTCAACAAAAATAATCAACCTAAATCAACCCTTTACAATTGTATTCATCCCATATATATAACCCAACTGGGATTTCCGGGTTTGAGACTTTGCATGGTTTCTTGTTCTTGTTATGTTGTAACTTCTTTCTCCATGCTAGTGTTGCGTTGTCCTTCCTTCCAACCATTTTCAGTTTCTTTCCTTATTATTCTGTCCCACTCCTCTGTGACTTGTGCAACTTTTGTTTGACCAAAATTGGAACTATATTATCCCTTGTGCAACTTATAACAACAAAATGAAGGGCCCGACAAGCTTCGACCACAATCCTTGACTCGTCCTTGGTTCTTTTGTGGCCTCTGGACTGGCCTATTTCTTTCCTTTGTCTTATGTCTCTGGTTTTCTCCCATATTCTTCTTGAGTGCTTTCTTTTTTCATATATTCAAATGAAGGGCCCAAATCTGGGACCAATTCTAGAGCTCTCTTATTTACCCCTTGGAAATTGACGACCTTGTCTTGCCAGTTCTTGGCAAGGAGTGAAGCTTCAACCATGAATTGTTGAGTCATGTATGTAAAGAATCCATTAGAATTGGATGCGGCCAAGGAGTTCCATTCCAATTCGGTTGTAGAGTATACCTGATGCAGCTACATATATGTTGTTTAAACAACCATTCGAAACTCCTGTAGCTCTTTCTTAGATACTGACTATGCTTCAAATAGAGCATTCAACTTGTTATCGGCTTGCTGGATCTGATCAAACTTTTCCTGCTACTCCAGTGGATCCATGGCGATGGAAACTTCCTTTTTAAGCGATGGAGATGGCGATGGAAAATTACTATAGGGTCTAGTTACATCATGAAATGATCCCCATCCAGTCACTAACTTCCCGAAATATCTTTGTGAATTATGCAGTTTTCTTATGCAAGGTTTCCCTTGCATTATTTCCTTCGAGCACAACTCTTTCCATTTTCTCTTGAAGCTTCTGGGGTTGTTGTTTTTCTTCATGTTGAATCTCCCACAGTTTTTCTTCAAGTCTCTCTGTATGAATGGCCAACTACGACCATGCTACTTGGAGTAGCTCAATATTCTCTACCGGCTCTCCTGCTGCAATTGATTCAGGAAGTTGGGGTGATGTCCTTTAGATTACTGGCCAGGCTTTTGCAAGATTTTCCTGGAATTTTTCCATTTTCTGCTCTTCTTGGATATTTGCATACTCCTCCTGTGTTCGATGTTCTTGCGCGAGGAGTGCTTCCTCCTTAGAAATCTTTGCATCCCGTTCGACCTACTGGAGCCTCTACTCTAATTGATCAAATCTGCAGTAGGATTCCACTGGTCGTTGAGTGTTCTGATGATGTCTCTACCTATTCCTCCCATGTAGATGGACCTTGTGGTTGTTGTGAAAGTCTCATTCTTACCGTTGATGGAAGGAATGGGAGTATCTCTTCTTTATCCAAGAAGAGATGCACCAAATATGCACACTGTTGTGGGTTCTGAAGTACTAGCTCTAGTTTTTCTTGCAATGAGGTTGCACTCTGTCCTGATGTTGATTCAGGTTCTGTCTAAACCTATGGTACTTCTGCTTGTTTGTGGACCATGATGTCTATGGTTCCACCTCTTTGGATGGCACTCTCAACATTTACTATTGATAGAGGGCGCTAAGGGATTGGGGTTTGCGGTATGGGAACAATATGCATCTCCGGTGAAGGTAGAGTGTCCTGGATCGACACAAATGGAACAATTGACTGGCTTGGTACTTCTGGGGTCAGACTAGTGATTTTTGGTATCTGTTCGAGTATTCCGGGGGGATCCAATTGCATGGGACCCAATTCAATGTTTTGGGGTTGTGGGGGTGATGGGGTTTGTTTGATGATAATGGTGGTGGATGTAGTGGTATCCGGATTAGGTTTGTACTGGATGTAAATGATAGTCTGGGTTGCTTGAGTGGCTTCTCGTGTATGAGGTATGGTTGATGATATGGGTTGAGGGTTCAATATTTTCATTGGGGAAAGCTTGGTCTCAAGTTTATTGACCAAAGGGTCTACAATGAATGCTGCATTAAGGATGTCATTGACATCCTTACGTGTCAGCATATCTTTCTATGGAAGTTGTGGGAACATGGGCAGTTTCGCTTCTTGTGTTCCAATGGTTGTGTCTCTTCTTCCTCCTCCTTTGGGTTGGTATGCATTGGAGAATCTCTCTTTTTCTCATTTGGGCCTGATCTTGGCCCTACCCCTTCTTCCTGATCCTTCTTCTTCAATATCTCCGTAGGTAGAAGGTAGTGCATCCCTAACTTGCACGGGTTGTGTTTCACTCCTATCCATGACATTACTTCCTTGTCAAAGGCCTCCTCATCCAAGTAAAATGATATCATCCGTTAATGAAAATATTTAGTTTTGACATGCCTGGGCCAAACAAACATATGGTGGAGATTCAAATCGAACACAATATTCCTCGTGTTCAGGTTGAGCAACTCATGTGGTACGCACAACCTCTGAGTTGCATCAAGAAACCGGTTGTACCATTTTAAGAACACACCATTGTTGAATGTTGTGTTCTCTGAGTCCAACCTTGAGTGCCAAGGCTCAAACATATTTTCCAATCTACCTTTATTTGTTGGTTATAATGATCTTCCTGAGGGTGGCGTCCACTTCATCATGGCAAACACAACAAGCATGTATCCATAGGTGAAGGTTCCACCCTTCTCCTGTGCTTCCTCGCACGCTACCAAAGGTTCTTCCAGTAGGTAGCTACACCAATTGAACACTGCTCCATTGGAAAAATCATATTTCAGTGAGAGGGCATCCAACGTGCACTCGCCTTTGTAGTAGGACCTAATTACCTTGCTAGAAATTACATAGAAATTTGTTCTGTCATCTCTAGTAAAATGGGGTCAATCTTGGTTGTGCATCCCCCTCTCTGTGTATGAAATATTTCATACATGTCGGGTTCTCCCTTCTTCTTCCCATGTTTACTGGGGCCCTGGAACCCTTTTGAGATGTCTTCCCCTTCAATGGATAGGCCTGTGATTTGGTGGATATATTATGCATGAATGGGATACTGTTTGTTGAGCCATAATATCCTGTCATGTACCCAGTCGATGAGGAAATTGGTACACCGCGCAAACTCACCGGTAGTGCCGAAGAATAGCAAGTCTCATAGATTCATGATTGTGCAGCTAAAGAGGTTGATGAACTCCGAGTTTTATACGAACTACATCCCTCCCATCTCTTCTGGAGCCACATTCCAGAAAATTCCACTGTTCATTTGTGGGAATATCACCTGGTCTATGAGGTCGAGGTCGAGGAGCTTCACCTGCTTGACCTTCCCTTTGAGTTCACCTACAACCTCAACACGGGGATCAATGGCTCATCTGGAACTACTTCCTTGGAGAGCGAAATTCAACCTCTTGTAGCTCTCAACATCGATGCTCTGGATTGCAAATAAACTTAGACAAACTATACTAGGATTTGGGGTCATGGTAGAGATAATTTTAAGGCTCTATGATAGTTTTAGAAATATCAATTACAAAATGGAAAACAATAATTCTTATGTTGAGTTCGTGTAGCCTTATACTCAGGCCATCTGGCAGGATCTATCACTACTCCTAGGCCAATCATGATTAACCCTATAGGCACAACCTGGAGTTGAGATGTCTGATGGGACTCTTTAACATGGTAAATCTATTGGTGGATTCATGAATTTATTGAAAAAGTTAGATAGGGACGTGGCCGACTTCAGGCCTTACCGTTTGAAAGGTTGAGAATCCTAGTGCGAATATCGATGGCATCTTCATGTATCGTGTCTTTATGGTCTAACATATTTCAGACCGGTTACTGTAGCAGTCATAAAGGCTATGACTGGATCGGGTGCGTGTGGCACATGGAATAAGATTGCGTTCAGATTCGCTATCCCTCCAACCAAAATAGGGTCCCCGTCATATTTAATGATTGCCTTTAATGGAATCATGGCTCTTATGATCCTATGTTGTTGAGTAAGAAATTCTGCACCAAAGTAATACTTAGACAAAAAAAAATGAAATACATGTCATGACGCAACAATGCAGACTTTGACTTTATTAACTGATTTTAAAGAAATTGCAGAAATTCATATCTAGCTACTATGCATGCTCTTTTGGACAATAGAAACAATGATTTAGCTTAGTCCTGAGAATTATAGGGTTTCATGCAAGTTCCATTCACCCATCTTGGTCGAAGTATACCATCCAGTTGCGCGAGTCTGAATGCTCCAAAGTGTTGGATCTCCGCAACTATAAATGGGCCCAACCAATGCATGCACAACTTGCCTGGATGTTTCTGGTATCGACTGTCATAAAGTAGGACCTTATCTCCTTGCAATTTTTTTTTTTCTTTAATGTTCCTGTTGTGCCAAGCCTTCTATCTGGCTTCCTCAACTGATTGATGAAAGTCTGCTAAAAACCTGACCTTGTCAAGTTCTTGCAATTCCATAACCCTCTGCACAACTGATTCATCCTCTGACATATGGGTAACCTGTGCGATGTATATACTAGGGGTAATGAAATCTGTAGGTACCATAACCTCTTTCCCGTAGATCAGCTGAAATGGAGTATACTTGTGGAGTTGCTTCATGGTCGTCCTGTAAGCCCATAAAATTGTTGGGACTCTCTCATCCCAATCTTCCCTGTTTGTACAACAAACCTTCGTCAAACCTCTCTCCAAAATCTTGTTAAACACCTCTATTGTTCCATTGGCTTTTGGATGGTAGGGGATGATTTTATGGTGTTGGATTAAGAACTCTATTGTAATATTTTCTATTGTACTAATGATAAAATGACCACCCTGATCACTAGTCAAACTCCTAGGACATGAAAACCGAGTGATAATGTTTTCAAAAATAAACCTGGCAATGGTATTAATTGAAAAGTCTTAAAAAATGGCTGCCTTTTCCCATATTGTCAGGTAATTAGTTGCGGTGATAATGTACCTTTCCTTTGAGTGCTTAGATGTGGGGTTGATCGGTCCAATAAAATCAACCACCCACTTCTCAAATGCTTGCAGATCTATACTAGTGGAAGATGCAATTCGTCTCGTCTTGATTTCTTACCTACTCTCTGGAAAACATTGCAAGATCTAGCATAATCCTTCACATCCTTGAAGAGTGTGGCCCACCATAATCCATCTTGGAGGACTTTATGCACAATGGCCTTTCCTCCAACATGGCCTCCCACAACTCCAATGTGGCACTCCTAGAGGATATCTTGTTTTTCATGGTCCAAAATGCATTGCATGAGGATACTCTCTAGGCTCAACTTATACAATTTCTGTGTGATCAATTGATAGTCCGCTGCTCAAGCCACCTTATAGCATTTTTGAGTTGCAGAGTACATTTCTGTGTAGGCCCTTGTAATAAGGAATACATCTATGTCTTCCAGGTATTATGGTACTCCCTCAACTTGGAAGAGGTATGCATCTAGGAGCTGATGATCGATTGCTCTGCCACTCACCCCTGACTCCAATATGGACAGGTGATCGGGATCCACGTTTCATATTTCAGGTTTGATGATCACCTCAAATGAAAATTCCTAAAATAGTAACAACCATCGACAAATTCTTCCTTCTAATACAATCTTGTTAACTAGATATTTTAACGTAGAATGATCAGTAAAAAAATTAAAATGAGAACCTAACAGATAATGTATAAAATTTTGTAGAGCATAAATCATAGCCAAACCCTCCCTTTCTGTATTTGTGTAGTTGCGTTCATCTTGCGATAGCTTCCTTCTAGAAAAATAGATGGGATGATCCATATTTCCATCTCTTGGTTGCACCAGGATGACTCCCAGGGAAATACCTGATGCATCCACATGTACATGAAATTCCTTTTCCCAATTTGCAAATATGAAAATAGGTGTTGTTTTGAGCTTTTCCTTCAGGATGTCAAACACTCGATCACACTCTGGTATCCACTGGAACAATTCAAACTTCTTGCATAGATTTTCCAGGGGTGCAGTAATAGTCACATACCTTCTGATGAACTTGCGATAGTACCCTGTGTGCCCCAACGTTTAGCGCAACTTCTTAGCACTTGTAGGAGGTGGAATATTCAAAATGACTGCAACTTTGGTTGGGTCTACCAACACTCCTTCTCAACATACTATGTGGCCTAAAAAGTTCCCATGTGGCACACAAAATATACACTTTATGAATTTTAACAATATCTATAGCTCCCTACACTAATAAGAGATCAGTCATAGTAGTGCCACATGTTCTTTCAGCAGACTGTACATCGCCCAGTCATCCATATAAACTTCAATAAATTTGTGAATGAATTCTTGGAAGGCTACTATCACAATCTGGGAAAAATCTGCAGGTGCATTCTTTAGACCGAAGGGAATCACATTATATGCAAATGACCCCCATTCTGTTATGAATGTGGTTTCCTTTTTGTCTTCTTCAGTAATTCTCACTTGGTGATACCCCGAAAATCCATCCGTAAATGAGTAAGACTCTTTCCCCACAACATGTTCTATCACCTCGTCATTAAAAGATGCGGGAAAAGGGTCATGCACATAGGAAGAGTTAATTCTTTTGTAGTATACACATAGCCTAATTTCCTCTGTACCTTTCTTTCTCTAGATCACTATGGGGATAACCCGCTCTGCTTCTTCAACTGGAAAAATTAGTTTGGCCTCAAGCATCTTGTCTATTTCCCTCTTAACCTTCTCTTTCACCCTAGGGTTAAGACAATATGGTCTATTCCATACATATTTTGATCCTGGTTTTAGTTTAATCTTCATTTCTCCCATATCTCTTTTTATCCCTTTTAGCTTTGAAAATGTCTTAGGGAATAATTCCTCATACTCCCACAATATGTTATGTATATATTGGATGGTTTTCTCATCCCAGTAATCTCCTACAACAACTATCTTGGGTTGCTCAGTAGTTCCTATGTTTAATTTCCGCAACTTCAATGGGTAATTATAAGAGCTATCATTATGACTGGGCAACGTGTTCTGGTTTTCTCTACTCCCTTCAGTTTCCTCAATGGCTAAATTTTTAGTTCTTCTAACTCATCAGGGTCTCCCAAATCCTTCTTGATTTTGTAGCATTCTATGGGTGTCTTGTCCATTTCCAAGTGAAGGCTGGACCAAATAACTTGACTATGCTTTGCACATACCACTAGGTCTGATTTCCTTTTACAAACATCGGTAAAAATCATTTCCTTAATTCTTTGAAAGACTATCTTAAGCTCAGGGTACTTACTTGTGAAAGAAAAGTCCTTGCAAAATTGGCCTGCTAATGTTTTTCAATTGCTGGTCTGCCTTCTGGTCTCTTCATGGATGTACTAGGATTTTGATATTGAACCCAGTGAATGGGGAAATACTTGAAACCATAAGTGAGATGGTACTTCCACAACTTGCCACTTCCTTACACATTGTTCTATATGTATTTTAGGATCTGATTGTCGATCAAATAGTTGTGCAACTTGGAAATCCATCTACATATATGATTTCGGTTGCTCCTTGTATTGAAATAGACACTAGATAACATGCTTCACATCCTCCCAGTTCTTAATTACTTCTTTATGACTAGCCCACCACCTGGGAGGGGTATTTTCTAGAGCTAATTCTAGAACTACAATCCTTTGATCTTATGTTATCTTTTCTTCCATGCTAACCAGAAAACTACCAAGGTCTGAGGTACCATTATATGTCAAATGTTCTATGACCTCGGTTCCAACCCATGTCGTTGTTCTGACAGTTGCACATCGACTTGAAAATCCTTCATATGCACCCTATTTCCAACTGTCAAATTCTAGTTCTAAATTTCCATGTGTTGATTGTATGCTCCTCCAACTTACTGATCCATCGGCCATAGGATTGATGTAGTCTACTCTCTTCCTTGCTGTTACTGTGTATAATTGATCTAGATCCTCTCCTTCCATATTTTTTTTCTGTTGGCTCCATGTACCGAGGGAATACATACAGATCCAAGGGCTGAACTACTTTTATTCCATCTGCTTCAAATGTCATAGTATCTCTCTTTAGGTCAATAACCACATAGTTATCATAAGCCCAATCGATACCAAGTACTACAGGATAAGGGTCCTTATACCCCATGATTTCGATCACCTCGAAATAAGCTACAGTCTTTACTCCTAAAACATCTATCTCCACATTATCCAACCTTCCTATTGGGAAAATGCAATACTGATTGTCCATTCTCAATTGGATTGGGGAATATATCAATTGTGGTTTCCCTAAAGCTTCCCAAGTCTTTTTAGGCAATATGTTAACATCAGATCATAGATCTAACATAACATTATTAATCTTAAATTCATCTAGCTCGGATGTTAGTATAAACTATTTCCCAGTCCATACTTTCCTTCTTTGCACTCTTTGAGTGTTTTTCTCAGGAAGATTAGTCATTATTCTAGCTCTTGGGGGTTCCTCCATTCCTAGGACTAAATACAGGGCATTGCGCAACTTTTCTATCAGTTGGTCATTCCCAAGAATATAAGAAAATAAATGAAACCAAAGGTCAACTACATTTTACGACTACTCAAGTTGTCTTATAAGGATCACGAGGTTTCAGGGTGTAGGGGGTGAAGTAGGGAATTGCACAATCTCAGGAAAAATCATGGGTTGAGGGGGGTTTTCTTCCATTTTAGGGCCAAGGATAATATGGAATACTTCTGTTGAATTTTTAAAAAATAGCTTCTATTTTAGAGGGTCATACCTGTCCTCCTTATGTGCTTCTTTCTGGATCTTAGGCAGATTATCAACATCTGCTCCAGTCTTTTCTCCTCTTTGAGTAATGATATTAATGTTGGGTAGTTGTCCTTTGGTGACTGTCTTTATCTCTGAACCAATGAATTTGGCTCCTCTTTGACATGACCTATCTTCCCATTTTGTAATTAGCTCTGGGCAGACTTCAGTTGCATGCCCATTGGTTCTATAGTGTGAGCACCATGGTCGTATCGGTTGAGGACAATCCCTATCCATTTGACCTTGCTCATCACAGTTGTAACATATACTTGGTTCTCTTCCCCCGATTCTTCCTCCTCTGAAGTCTCCTCCAGCTCCACCTCCTCAACCTCTTTCCGGTCCTTGAGGGGTTTCATTCACCCTTAATGATGTTCGATCCAATATGTCTGCAAGTGCATCCAATGCTCTACACTGATTCGTAGCATGCATGGTAGATGCATAGAACTCACAATGTACAATATTCTATATTGTAGAATACTTATGAATAATAGGGAACTACCTTGGTGCATGCCCATGAATGCGACAGATATCGCAATACTAAACTGACGATGATGCTTGATTACCTGGAAATGCATGATACGAGGTTGGGGTATGGAATGGTAAATTTGCAGATACTTGAGTAACTCCTCCCATGGGTCCTGATGAGGGTCCCATCGGATTGTGAGGAGGTCCCATTCCCCTCATATGTGGACATTCATTCTCTAGATGTCCGTCTATGTAGAATTCCATACACCATACTTGTGGTTGTCCTAGTCAGGGTATCGTCAATTCTTGAATCTTCTCTATTAGTGTTGATATTTGTCCTTTTAGTTTCACCAAATTTTCATTCACAAGCGGTTTGGTCACCCTTAGGATCCTTGGATATCCTTCCATGGATTCAATCTTCATTTATAGTTCCAAGGCATCTGTCAAGGAGTCTATCTGTTGTTGCGTTAATCAAATTTGTGTCAGAGGTAGAAATCCATGAATGTACCATTATCTATAGTGATCTTCATGAATTGGATGTGCTAGCATCCTAATGGCATCTGTAAACTTCTAAATATATTCCCAAGATGATTCCCCTTCCCTCTATTTAATCTCGTGCAACTTAGACACAACTTTTTTTTTCTGACTGCAACAACTTAAACTCTGCTATGAATTTTGTCTGAACTTGGCCAAGTGTGAACACATGTCCTTTCACTCCTCCTGGCTCAATAGCCTTCATGTACCATTTTAGAGAATGAACTCTCAAGGTATTCTAGAATTCAACCCATTTATTTGCATCTAGAGTCCCTCTGGACCTCCAATTCGCTTCACAGAGAAACCAATGATGCTCAACATCCTTGTTTCCTTTACCCAAACATTTTGGGTATCTAGCGATCGAGCCTCCCGTATTTCCAACCATTTTTTATATTACTACTCCTATCAAATTAAACCTTATTGGTCCTAATTGCGATCTACTAGGAGATCCCAATATCCTCCTATTATTTGTACTCACCGATTGTGCCTGATTAACTGACTGAATTTAAATAAGAATAGAATAAGAAGGTAGTATAGGATTTACCACTAGTATAGAAGACACTCGAGGTATGGGTGATTCGGGGTTGGTTCCACTGGCTTCTGGGCAGGCTTTTTTGGTCTTGGGGGTCTCATTCTCATCCTCTGGAGTGGTCTCTTTGGCTGGGCTCCTGATCTTTCCTAGTATTGGAGCTGAATATTCTCTTTCTTCTGCAAGATCCATGCCATCTTGATCTTGTTTTTCTTCTACACATTCTTCTTCTTGCCCACCCTCTTAGGGACTTCTTTCTCTCTACACTTCTCTCTCACTTAGTCTTTGACTAGTCAGTCTTTCCTACTCATTTTTTACAACTCTTCCTCTTTTCCTTCATCGAATTCTCCTGGTTCGAGTTCTTTCCTCAACACCTTGGCTTCACTTATTTATTTATCTTAACGCACCACCACTTCTCAACTATGGTGGCTCTTTTCAAGGCTCTCTCATTCCTTGAGTCCATTTATTGCTTCTCCCCCATTTATCAAATAACCCTCTCCCCTTTCTCAGGCCATGATCCCACCACAAGCATGGATGTTTAGGCTGTCATATTAGTTGGGGAAATGATCAATATCCCCTCCTCCATCAAGAATACATTAATCGATAGAGGAATTTCTTTCAGTATCCTTCCTCATGCTTCTTTCTTTAAATCCACTTCTTCCCTTGAAAAAGACTGGTGGTTCTTAGCTGCAAACTTGATAATGTATCCTTCTAGTGTTGTATTGACCTAGAAATCAACCTCTTGTGTTATCGGAAGATCCAGCCGATGAAGCACTGCAATATTTTCTATATCCCAAGTACAGATATTCTTGACTCATTCTTGGAATTCAAGAGCTTCTTGGAGCCTCTCTATCCAATGGAATAGTTCTTCCAGAAATTTAACCTAGAATATCTCGTACTGATCGCTTGATATTTCTGAGTAAAGGATAACCTCTCTTGTATCGTTTATAGATTTACCTCGCAAATCCACTTCTTTCCATATGAAGGCATCAAAAATTTTCTCCCACCACTGGTCAATATCGTATAAGTGGATCCATGGAAGCATTCTCCCTACAGGTTCCCTCTTGAAACAAATCCCAAAAACATAACCATTTTTTTGGCACAGAATTGATCAGACCAAGGTCCTTCTCAGGTTACCAACAGAAGGTACCGAGGTAGTCTAGAGAGATATCATTTTCATCTTCCTTGGGGGGAAGAAGTCTCACTTGAAGAGAACCAAGAAAAATAGAATAGGGAAGGGTAAGAATAATGCTTAGACAAATCCATACAGTCTTATGCTCTCTGTAGTCTTGCACAAGATGGATTAAACTTAGAACAATGTAAAAATTCCTAACTCAGATTAAAGGAAACAAAGTTGCGTTGCATCCATAAAGAAACTATATCCCATTAATCGGATTTGACATAAATATAATATGAAACAACATTAAGACAATCTGAATCTAAATAGACACAGTAATTTCATAATTTGAATCTCTCCTTGTATTAACTTCATAAGGTTCTTCTCAATTACATAATTCTATGCTTAGAGACAGACACAGCTTGGCCATGCCAAAGATTAACAAAAACTCTATTACTGAGAGACAAGGTTAACCAAAAACCTCTTCTCTTCTACCAATACAGTTGGACATGACTCTTTACAGACTTGGTATGGTTTCCAAAACCTAGACTCTAGAATCATAGCTAACATTTACTCAAAATGGGCAATAATATAGAACTCGAACTCATTTAAACAACCTATAATGCATCATCATAATCGACAACAACCCAAAGTCAACAACAGTAATCAACCTAAAATCAACCCTTTACAATTGTATTCATCCCATATATATAAGCCAACTGGGATTTCCAGGCTTGAGACTTCACATGATTTCTTATTCTTGTTATGTTGTAACTTATTTCTCCATGTTGGTGTTGTGTTGTGCTTCCTTCCAGCCGTTTTCGGTTTCTTTCCTTGTTTTGTTGTCCCTCTCCTCTATGACTTGCACAACTTCCATTTGACCAATATTGGAATTGTATTATCCCTTGCACAACTTCTAACAACAAAACAAAGGGTCCAACAAAGAGGCATGAAGACAAGGGGAGACAACACATGAAGAAAGTGCGATCCATCATGAGAATGAGTGTTTCCATTGTTGTTTCTAAGTGTTGCCATCAATACCAAAGGGGGATATTGTTGAAATGTTAATTAATTATTGAGAAATATTAATTAATTGTTGCAGATTACTTATCATAATTAATTATTGCAAGGATAATTAATTATTGAGATTCATTGTAATTGATGTCAACCCTTGAGAAAAGTTGCATGTCGAAGTAAAGTGGTAGTAAACAAAAGATAATTAATTATTGCAGGGACAATTAATTGTTGCAGGAATAATTAATTATTGGAGGGATAATTAATTATTGCATGTTGAAGTTAAGTGGCAGTCAACATAAGATAACATGTTGCATGTGAGTTGCACGTTTCATGTCATTAAGAAATTTGTCTTTATAATATGGAGAAGAGTCCATTGCAAATCACTTCTGTGTATTCACTTTAGAGAATATACGTTGGAGATATGAGGCAGAGAGTCAAAGAAAGATAATTCAAGTGAAGTAAGAAGTTTGCAGGAGCAGAGAGCAAGGAGAAGGGGTTTCATACAAGAATTCCTTGAGTATATTTGTGAGTTTCAAGAGGAAAATCACATATATATGTGGGTTGTAGTGAAGAAAAGCATGGATACTCATGAGAAGATAGTGCACACAGTCACAAAACTGTGAGGAAAAATCCAAGAAGATCGGGAATATAGAACTCAATCTAGATTCAGGGTAAATGTATGTCTTCCTGATTGTGTTAGGGTGTTATTCTAGAGAAATCAGGAACAAGTATGTCTGAATGAGTTATAAGCACTTGATTAGAAGAAATATTTTGTGGATTTTGGTATGAGGTGTGTATGGTTTCAGTCTTGATGAGATATTGATATCAGTAGAAACAACAAAGGTATCAGAAAAAATAACAACAATAGGTTATCATTTACAACAATAGAGGTAGTGAAAAGGTTGTGTACAGTTATATTTTAGGGCAGTTGGATGGGGAAAGGAAAGGGGGTTGTAGCCTCCTTCTGGTTGGAGCCAAAAAATTAGGGAGTTGGAGCTTCCTTCAGGTTGCAACTTGTAAATAGGGGGTTGGATCCTCCTTCCATTTGTAGTTGGAGAAATAGGAAGTTGGTGCTTCCATGTTATGAGGAAAATATCTCTATGGAAAGGGTTAAATCACAACATATAGAATAACATTGTAATGTTCCTGACTTGGATAGTCTAGGAAGTGTTTCTAATGTGTGTGTAGGATTAATGGTTTACAACATATAAATGATCATACAAATAACAAATGCGGAAAAATACTACAAAGTTTATATTATGATATCTCTACGGAGTAAAAAAATCCGAATGTGGATGAATAAAAATGAATCACTCGGCTAGATCAAATGAAAAAAGGGTATTAGTCGTAATACAATAATAAAACAAAATGATAATATCCGATAAAAAATGAGAACTGTGGGATCAATGGATGAGCTAGACCCGTGACATTTCGCATGGTAACTGTTGAAATTTTGGAAAGTTCACCTTGGTGGATAAACCTCTCAAAATGTCCTGGAAACTGTCCCAAATGGTGCATCCTTATCTAGCTCTCAGTCCTGGCGACTGACCGACCCCTCTGCTGGTGGGTCTAGACCTTGAATGGACCCCCCTGGGGGAATGCATCCCTCTCTCACTGGAAAACTGCGCCCTAGTGATTCCACCATCAGAATCGACTCAGACATATCTCAAAATGATCACTTTGGCCTACTGGTAAATGATTTGGAAGGGTTTCCCTGGATCTGATCTGATGATCGCTCAGGAACCCCCAATGTGTCTACCAAAAGTGTCACACTCCCAAGTCTAGAAAATGCACCCAGATGATTCCTCTTCCAGAATCTAATGAGGAACTAGGTAAAAGATGTGCCTTGACTTCCTCTCAACTGGGTCAAAGGGGAATCTATGAACTCTCCCTGGATGGGACAAGTCGGTCCACTAAACCTCCTCAGAAGTTGCGCCCTCACCTTGGATAAGTGCACCCTTGTTTCTAGACCTTGTGTAACTGTTGTTGAAGAATGATGGAAGACCTGTGTGATCTTCCTAGTGACTAAGGTGTGTCTCTCAACACCAAAATCAACCAACTGGTGTCTTCCTCCTCGAATCCACTGAACTATCTCTCCTGAGATGCGCCTCTCTCCTCAATGACAAGTCATAATCTGCATAATGATGAATTAGGTTGTTGAACCTTCTCTTATATCATTTCTAAACCCTAATTCACTGTTGAAACCCTAATTCACTATTGAATTCCAATTTTATCTCGTCTATTCTATTTTTAGCTCATAATGGCTTAAAAACACTTTTAACCAGTTCTAGCTCAATGTCACTTTCCAAACCTAACACCTTTGACTGGAGTGACCTCTAGTAACATTGTTTACCCCTTTTTTGGCCTTGGATATAGTCCAATGGCACATTTTATACCATTAAGCCTCCTCTCTGGAGCTCCTATTTGGAAAGGAACATTACAGTCCTCCCTTTCTGAAATTGCTTATCCTCAAGCAATACCAATCCAGGGTGTTGCAACACCTGCTCTCTCTCCCAAGTAGCATCCTCTACTGGAATCCCTCTCCATCTGATCAAACACTCTCTGATGACTCTTCTCCTTAGTTTCCCCTCCCAGAACTCCAAAACCTCCTCTGGAACCAACTCCAACTATCCCTCCTCATCCAATGGGGGAATCTCCTCTAATGTGATAATGAATTGTCCCACTTCCTTTTTGAGGAAAGATACATGGAACATGTTATGAATATTGATCCCCTATGGAAGCTCTAGCTCATAAGAAACCTCACCTACTCGGAACATGATCCTATAAGGGCCATAAAATATGGGCTTGAGATTCTCAGTCCCACTCTTCTTCAGAGATGACTGTCTGTAAGGTTGGAGTATTAAAAAAACCAAATACCCAACCTCAATGTTGTGCTTTATCCTATTCTTTCAAATCATCTTGTGTCAGTTCTGTGTCATCTACAAGTTCTCTTTCAACAACTTGAGAATCTCTTGACTCTCTATGATCTAATCCTTGGCCTTGGGAGATCTTCTCTCCCTGAAAAAATAGGTCTACCAAAGTGGGAGCATCATATCCATAAAATTCTTGGAAGGGTGTCATACACATGGACATGTGGAAAGTGGTGTTGTAGGAATGCTCTCCTAAATGTAGCAACTTGATCCATGTTCTTTGTTGTCCACCTACATAGTTACTCAAATTTCCTTCAACCCACTTGTTGACAATATGGGTCTTCACATTTGTCTGAGGGTGATAAATGGTGTTGGGTGTTAGCTCTATCCCCACCAACCTAAAAAACTCTCTCTAGAATGTCCCCATGAACCGACTTTCCTTTCAACTGATGATGTTCCTCGGTAAGCCAGGAAGTCTGAAGACCTCCCTGAAGAAGAACTCGACTACCTAAATTGCATTGTACTTTGTCGATATGGTATATAAGTGAGAAAACTTGGTCAATATGTTGATCACTACATAGATACAGTCCTCACCTTGGACCTTGGGTAGGAATGCGATGAATTCCATCTATATACTCTCCCATTTCTTCTCTGGAATGGGGAGTGGCCGAAGTAGCCCTGCTGGAAGAGCATGCTCTGACTTGTTCTGCTGGAAAGTCACACACTCACTGATGTGTCTCATAACATCATGTTTTATGCCCTTCCATGAGAACCTCTCCCTGATCTATTGGTAGGTTTTGAAAAACCCCTGATGTCCTGCTAGTGGTGAATCATGAAATTCTATGAGGATATTATTCTTGAGCCCCGAATCTAGCACCAAGTAGACTCTTTAGTTGTATAATATGACATCGTCAATGAACCTATACGTTTCATCATGTATCTTCCCATCCATAACCTCACAAGAAAACTTGTTCTTGGAATATTCCACTAACAAGTGGGATTTCCAATCTGTTGAAATCTCCATCAAAGAACATGTTGTAGGTCTCCTGGATAGTGCATCGGCCACACTTTTCTTCTTCCCCTTGACATACTCTATGTCGAATTCAAATGCTTGTACCTTTGGCACCCACTTCTTTTGGTGCTCACTTAGGTCCTTCTACTCAAGGAAATACTTCAAGATGTTGTGATCTGTCTTGACCATGAATTTGTTGCCCACCAAATATTTTCTGAATTTGGTTAAGGCATGAATGATTGCCAACATTTCATTATCATATATGGAGTACAACCTCTTGGGATGAATGAGCTTCCTGTTGGTTGTGGAGCCTGATTATCTTCTTGATTGAGAGGTCCTTGCTTTCAGCCGTGTTTATACCCCATGAAGTATTTACACCCCAGAAGTATGTACACTCTTCCACACGGGGGAGTGCAGAGGGGGGTTACCCCCTCTGCAGGGTCCGAGGGGACTATCCCCCCGAATGGGGGGTCTAGTGGCAAGCAGGCCCCCAACGGGGGTTCGGGGGCGAAGCCCCCAAAGGAAAATTGCCTTGTAAATTTATATTGTAATTTCATTGTAAATCTGGACTGTTCATTATAAGGTCGCAGATCTAACGGTAGAGATTATGTTAGGGTTTTT